>VNJV01015485.1:0-40523 GCA_008042635.1 Drosophila nikananu | reverse complement strand
CCGGATCTGGTGAAAACCGACTCTGCAAAGTCCTGCCATGGCCAGATGGGCCTTACGTCCTCGGATGACATTCAGAGGATCTCTCGTGGCGAAAAGAAGGCGCGTCGCCTCCTCATGAAGCTGAACCTCAAGCCCGTCGAGAACGTGTACCGGGTGACCATGAAGAAAAGCAAGAACATCTTATTGATCATTGAAAATCCGGATGTCTTTATGTGCCCTACCGGTACGATCATCGTCTTTGGTAAGGTTCTCGTAGAGGACCTGAACAACAAGGCTGCTACTCAGGCCGCCGAGCGTTACCGGGAAGTGGAAGCCAGCAAGGAAAAAGGAGAAGGCAGTGCAGCAGCCACCGGTGGAAGCGCTGCGGGCGACGACGACGACGATGGTGACCATGTGGACGAGGCTGCCGCCAAGAATTTGGACGAGAAGGACATCGAGCTGGTGCAGATGCAGGCCGCTTGTTCCCGCAAGAAGGCCATTAAGGCATTGCTGCAGAACGGACAAGATGTGGTCAACGCCATCATGGATCTAACTATGGGATAAGCACTCACAACTGCACTTTCGCAAAAAAAAAAAGATGCACAGATTACACCATTATAATTTAAAACTTACTTCAGCCTCATGAAAACTTTGAACTATTATTTGAAACAAATTCCTAATTTCTGATTTTTATAAAAGGAGTTCTTACACAGATCTTTTAAAAATAAAACAACTTGCTAATTGATGAGGAATTTCAATAAATTTTGCTGAAAAGTGTAGATAAGAAACCTTTCTAATTTGTAATGATACCCGAATTATGAAACGCAAAACGCATATCTATATTAAACGCACTCCTATATCAACTGCATTAGTTTTATTTCTTTTGTTATCCGAAAAAGGCGGACAAAGCTCAATTTAACTACCAGTACACTTCCGGTAAGCGGATATTTCCCATGCATGATACAACATGTACATTTCCTATTTGGTTTTACTTTTATAGCTTTGACTGCGTTCCTCGCCTGGACACTGGAATGAAGTATGTATTTGTGGGTGACAGTTACAGGAAAAGTCCCAGCTTGTTTTACAAGCTAGACAACTTCCGGCAAACGTAATATATCGTTTGTAAAAATTTCCTATTGATACATATAACCAGCTGAATTAATTGTATTTATATATATATTCAAAATTTCCTGAGAATAGCGAAGGCATCTCCCGTTGCGGAGAGGAAATTCCCCCATTGCAGCCTTAATGTTGAGCTTTACATTTATTCTTTATTTACCATTTAAGATGCAGATTGTCGAACATTTTATTCCTTTCAGTTTTATCGAACATAGTCAATGTTTTTGCGATCTGAACTCCATTTAAATTTTGATCCATTTGATTAAGAGAAAGCTCCCTAAAGAAGGTCAAAAAACGTATGGAAACACATTTGTCACTGAAGCCTTCCCTGGGCTATTTCCGTTCTATTTGCTCTTCCATCAGCCGGTGGCATTGTCAATTTTCCTTTCCGGTACTGTTGTCATTCTTTGCCATTTTCCTTTGTGTGGTAAAATTTAATCGCTTCTTTTGTCCCGCTGACGCTGCACTTTTGTTTATTCTTCACTTAGTCTCAGCTGCGTGGTGGCACAGTGTTTGCGCACTCCATCCTGTGCAGTTTTATGTGCTCCCTTTTCTTAGCAGGTTTTTTGACAACGCCATGATTGCATTTTTAGCTTGCTGATGACGGAGACGACAGGTCTTTCTGCAGGTGGATGACAGGGATTCATAAGCCCTGTTCCGTGGGTATTCACTCAATTAAAATTGCCGGACATTTTCCTCGACCAGGATGCAGGGGAGAGGGAAAAGCCAGCTAATAAATTGCCGGCTCCAACTGCGGGGTTTAATTTTATTTAATTTGCAGCTGTCGTCAGCAGCCGTAAAAAAGGCTTTAGTTTTGCATTGTGGACGCTCAGCAGTCCGTGTGGCTGGGCACGTGCTCGCTTCTCGCAGTTCCCCATTCGCTTTCCCTTTTCGCACATCGCGCGGAAAGAGTGGAAGTGGAAACTTTGTATGCCTGCCGCCTGGAAAATACTCGCGCGTGTTGGGTTGAGTGGAAAGTTTTTGGAGATTGGTGGGACTTCTAGGAGCACAGATCCTTCCCCTAGAACTTTCGCCGGAAATTGATTAAGTTGGTTTGCCTCTTTAATCAGCGAAATTGAAGACGCTGCCAAAATACAAATCAGTCGACAGACAAGCACGACGGACGGCAGCTGTGCAATTCCAGCTCCTCCTATTGGAATGGTACTTTGAAGTACTTTTGGCCAGTTTACCTCCTGTGTGTTGACCAGCAGCGCTCTTGTTATGGCCGGAATCCCGGAAAATCCGACAACGAATTCGAAAGTTGTAAAATGCTTAATAGCCTCACTTAAGTCTAGGATTCCGCAACTACGGAGAGAAAAGACTTGCTCTTTAAAATAGCTTTATTTGCTGCACGGTAAAATATTTTTCATTCGTCTCTAAATTCTGGGACACTTTAAATTAAAAGAGATTTTCCTTGCTTTATATTTCCCTATAAACTTTCTGCTCCTGGCAACTCTCATGAATATTGGTAAATGTAAGGCTCCAGAAAATGCACCTCGGCAAGTTGGTTTCTCTTCGTGCAGGATAAAAGACTGGCCACAATCTGAATGCCACCTTCTGTGCCTTCTCGTTTCACAAGATTTGTTCGTAGGCATAAAACGCTGTTGGTATCCGGCCCTCGCCTTTTCTCTGATGAACTTTTCCTTTGGTTTTGCGGCCAACGTTTGGCCTACTGCCTTCCGCCTGAAAAGTTTTCCTTTTCGTGGTTTTTCATTCACTTTCAAGTTGATTTGGGTTTCACATTTCGTTGCGCATTTCTTGACCAAAATCTGCTAGATTTGTCTTTAGCATTGTCCTTCCGCCTGTCAGCTCGTCCGTGTGCGTCTGAGCATGAGAACCAGTTCGGACTGGGGCTTAGGACAGGGATTCCTGCGGATACTCCACACTGCGAGCACGCTTCAGTGGCTCCCACTGGCACAGTTCATCACTTTGGGAGCAGGCAACGCGCTGTATATACTGCTGAGCTAATCATGACGCCGATGATGTGGCAGCGTGTGTCTGCCCCTGCCGCTGCTCCGCTCCCCAGTTGGCTTTTCCGTATCCATTTCCATCTGTCGGGTTAAATGTCGAATGCCGCCGTAGGGCTCTTGCCTTGGGCTTCTCCTTCGCCCCCAGCTTTCGCCGGGGCTTGAAGTGTTGGCAATGGCTTTTTGCCATTTGATTTGACGCGTGTTTGCCCTGGCTAGGGTTCAAGGGGCCCCTCCTTGTACAGATCGGTCCGGGCAGGTGAGCTTGCCTGCACTTTAGAGCTCTTTGGGACTCCTTGGGGTTCTATTATTGTGAATATCGAGCACCTGGGCCAGGCAGAGAAGGCAGAGAAAGGCGCTTCCTGGCAGGTGATTTAAGGGCTCGACAGGCTCCAGTTTCCCGGCCTTTGTGTAATTGATGCCCCCGCACGAGCTAAAGGATAACAAATCGCTTTCATCCTGACTCCGTTTCCGCCCGCGCACAATGTGTACAATTCGCCATCCGCAAATACACAATTCATAATTCCTTTTTTGGCCAGCCCAGCGTGAGAAGGGATTTCCGTCGCCTCTTCAAAGGACCCTGCGTCCTGCATCCATTCCACTTACAATGGCAAAAGCAATTAGATAAACTTTCCAGCTGGATTCGGCAATTTAAAGTGGGCGTGGAATATGGCGGGGGTGGTGCCAAGGACCTGGTTCCAGCTGAGAGTGGCAGGACAATTATGAAAGCGAAGGGCCTGGATAATTCAACAATTTGGTCGGGTTAGGGGAATCAGCGTGGAATTATTCAGCTAAGTGATTTCAATTATGACTTACGGCCAAAACGAACAAAATGATTGTAAGAGGGCTCGAGGACAAATCATTCGGGATTGCCATTCTGTCATCTTTCATTTCTCTTTTATAATTAATTATAGTTGTGTAAATAGCAAAGTTATATTTCAAATTTCAATGAAATCTCCTTAGATACATGCACGTGAAAGATTGTATAAAACTTGAAAACATTTTTTGTTTTATTACCTTACCATTAGGTTTTACACCCCTATAATTCTGTGCATGCTGTACCCATATCTCACATAAATTTCCAGCTTTACCTGCTGAGAGTAATTTCCTTGTATTGTTCTAAAAAAAATAATTGTATATTTTTATTTAATTGCTGCTTGTATCTAAACATTAGCAAGTATTCTTTTGCGAGTCAGGCACATCAGATAGGTTGTTTTACAAGCTTTATCTTACTCTTTGCCATGTAAAGCAAATTGCTTTCCTTTGGCAAATTGTTTTTCATTTCAACCCGAAAACTTTTCGCATTCCAGAGTCGCCCTGCGAACCTTTTTTGCTCCCCCATTACTGCATCACAGCAATTATAAGCTACCAAGGGAATTTTCATGGAATTCGGCCATGGCAGCGTGCAGGAGCCCTCTTGGAACCCTATTTGGTAAGGAGACTGCCAAAGCTGATTATATTTCATGGGAAACTTTGCTTTCTGGGAACGCTACTGCATGCGGGAGAGAATCTCGCAGCTCATGAGCACTTCCGTTGGATGAAATTTATGTGCACTATTTTATTCAGATGGCGCTTAATAAATGCAGCTGGTGAAAGCAGGGCGAAGGCCACGGATAATGAACCAGCCAGCACACGTTGTACAGAATTTCCACGGAACTGATAATATTGTTAAAGTGCACGATTGGGGGTGCGGCAGGCAGTCAATTTGAGGAAAAACAAATTGCGCAGTTCGCACGCGGAGCCCTGTGAAATCCATATCGCTGCAGTTTCCGTTTTTACCAAATACACATTTTCCCCGGTCGTGTGCGTATGTCAACCCCTTCACAAGAAACTATATATTTAACGGGAAACTGATAATAGGCTTTTCCACTTTGATAAGTTATATATTTCCCTAATTAAGTGACTTTTTGTGTAGCCTCTCTGACACCTGATATGGAAAATGGCCTTCCATTTCGTTGAACAATTTCATAATAATTTGCCAAAAGCCAATGATTCGACAGGAATTGCCATGAAAAGAAATGTTATTAATTTCCATTTTATAATTGAACTCTTATACCTTGTTTGTTTTTAGTTAAACACACATGCAATTTTTTGCTTCTGTGATAGTGACTACATTTTATAGTTTTGTCTCCGGCATTTCAGCTCTAGCACTTATGGTCTGCAGTCAAGTCTGTTATTAAAATTCTCAAAAATTACAAATACTAATTATTTGGCAACATTGTTAGTATGGCTTAAATCAATATTAATATAAGCCTATATTACCATAAGCCACGGCATATGTTCCCTGTCATCGTATTTATTGGGGATATGTTTGATAATTTATGCTCATAAATCATAGCTTGGTTCATGGATTCAGTTCTATCAAATTTTAAATGTGAACAATGTATTCTAATACATAATTTATCTAATTCATATATACGTATAGGATCTGTTTTAGTTTTATTATGGTTTATATCGATTAACAAATATTTATGAACGATGTTAAGAGGTTTTTGTTTTGTTTTACACAATTAAATTTAAATTAATAATGTAATGGTATGAGAAACTCGTAGCTATGCATATAAATACTTTCTTTATATAGTAAAAAGTTTATTAAACTAGTTTTGTTAGCTTAGTAGAAATCCTCATTCAACAAATTGTTTGTTTAAAAAATTAAAACTAAATTAAAAAATTGGTTTAATAAATCATAAAATAGTTTTAAAATCAATTAGTTATCACCCGATGGTTGGGTATTTTTTTAATGTAAAGATTGGATAATAAATTTGTTGCTCTAAAGGGATAGCATGACAAATATTAAGTATACGTAATAAATTAAGTATACGCAATGCACTCTCCATACTTGTTTCATGAGAAATACATAGAATGATTTCAAACTAAGTATCACAACTAAATATTTAGGCTGCAAAAGTGTCGAATAAGCCAAGTTAGCCGAATTGGCTGTAATTTATTTATTTTTTTTATAAAATGTTGAAAATTATAATTCTTGTGGTATATTTAATTAAATTGTGTTTTTTAACTTTATTCAGCTAGGACCCCCCGACTCACCACAAGAAGTGCCGACGGCTGGCATCGACGCTGGATGCCATATGTTAGGCTTACACGCTTATCGGGAGCAGAACAGGAGGCCAGGACGGCTGGCGATGGCAGGACGAGTTCTCTTCGGACGGGGGCACTCGGTCTTCGGACGACGAAGTAGCTGGCGCAGAACACTGGCTGGGACTTCCGCCTACTTGTTGTAGGCGGGCACTTTTCTTATTTAACCGCTCAACACTTGCAAAGCGTTCGCTGCGCTACGCTCCCCAGGTTGAACTGAGCTCGACGGACTCACTCCGTCGAGCATCAGGTAGCACGGCAACAGCCGAAAGCTGCCAGGCTGACACTTAAGCTTTTTCCCCGTCGGATTCGGATCTTTTGGAAAATCAGATGTGGGAATTTCGGATAGCGAGAATTCTGTATGTTGTAAATATGTATGTATTTGGCCTTTTTCCGCTTTCTTTTGAATTGCCATCATTGCTAAAAAAATGTACAATTTTTTATCTAAATATATATGCTTGAAAGAGTGGCGATCCAACAAAGATTTGTTCTGTATTTTCGAACTATCATTTCAAAAAGAGCGGTGAATTGATCGCCAACAAATCGCCTAAAGAGCGCGGATAGAAACAATTAACTCTCGGCAATTAGCGCATTATTTGGAAATTATCCAAAGAATATTATCCTATTAATAGGAACTTAAAACTATATTTTCGAAAGTTTACCTTCTTTTAGAAAAAGTGACAATTCCTTTCAAATTAATGCTTAATCGAAAAAGTTTGTCAATATTTTTCCAAAATGGCAAAATGTTTTCTTTGATTGAATTATAAAATAAAAAAAATAAAAACAGCTCTTTTTTTGCTCAAAAAGTGGCAGCACTGTTTCCAGGCCATTCCGTTCCAGGCACTGGAAACGCCAAAACGCCGACGCTGGCCTGGGGAAAAAGCTCGTCAAGCTTTTGCTGTTGCTTCGCCAGCTGCTGCTCGACTCCTGCTCCTGCTCCTCCTGCTCCTCCTCCTCCTCCTCCTGTTGCGTTGGCAGCGCTGCCAGCGACGTCGACGTCGCCCACGCAAAGCTTTTCCGCGCACGCAAGGAGCTTCAAGCGAAGGCGGTGCCTACGGACGAAGGGCCCGAGTTGGACGAGGGACAAAGGATATGGAGCAGGAGCAATCGCGAAGCTTCTGTCTCCCTTGCACGTCCTCGTCCTCCTGCTGCGCTCGACAGCCAAAAATAGCAACAGCGCGAAAGCTCAACGTGATTCACCCATCCCTCCGTGATGTACAGTGAAGGTTCCTTAACTCAAATTTCACCGACTTCGACTTAAATATGAAATAAATAATTACTATAGAATCTTCAGTCTATATTTGAATTCTTAGTTTAAAAAACTGCTGAGTTTCAGTTTTTCCCAGTTTTGTATTTATTATAATTCATAAAATACTACTATTGGTGTCTGGGCTGTGAATATTTTAAGTAAATAAAACACTAGCCCTTATTTGAGTAGTTTTAAACGGGTTCTGAGCCATTGGTTCTACTTGATATAGTTATATAAAAAATCTTTAAAATAAATACATTGTTTATTCATAGATACTTAGGAATTTAGTTAATATTTATTTGAATTAATTTCATTTATAAATCCCAGGTACTAATAATCCAAAATAAGAATGTTACTTTAATGGAAACTTCAATGGAAAATGCCAAATAGCTTTAACTTAATTTTATCTTATAGGACGGAGCCACTGTTGTTGCCCAAATTTGCTTTCATTTTCGTTTGAAGATGCTTTCCATTTTATGTGTGTGGGCTACTTTCCGTCTGCTTAACAAAGTGCCAAGTCAGTTTTGGAGCTTAGCTCACGACCAACCGCAACTGCCCCACCGAAACTGTGTCGAAAATTTTATAACTTGATATCTGTGCTCGCATTTAGTGTGCTATTTATAGCGCGGTGGGTGTGTGGCCAGGGTTGCCACCATTGATTTTTCCCACTGCCTGCGCTCCGCCTCGCCCCTCGCTTTTCCCAGCCATTTTCGGCTGTTGCCTGACGCAGCGCCTTTTATGAATGAACTTGGCTCACTTGAGCATTTGTTACATGTAACTCCTGCCCCTCGTTGCACCCTTCGAAATGGGAAGCCATTGAGGGTTCGAGGCGTCGTGGGGTAACCCTAATAAACTCGTTTTCAATGTCACCAAAATGCTTGCGATCTCATTAAGTAAATGGATTGCCATTGTCGTAGACGACGTAGTCTGGGGTTTGTAATACAGACATTTGTCCATATGACGCCATTGTCGTCGTAGCCCCGTACCCCGCCCTCTGATGTCATGGATGTGTTTGCCTTGGCAAGGATATCGTCTAACTGGGGCGATGTGCTCCAGTGGCTCCAGTACGGAATTATGATTAATATTTGTTCAGTTTAAAATTAATTGCATTCAGCTATTGCCCCGACAGCTGTTGCCAATCCGCATATCCGCCCACTTCGCCAGCCCCCAGCCCTCCGTCGTTCTATTCCTTTCATTAATAATCCCACAAACACAGAATGGATGAGGTCAGGTTATCGGGGGGGTTAACACGAACCCGGTTGGCACTGCACTGGCTTACCTTTGCCGTGAATGATTACACAAGACAAGGTCGGAGCAGCTAATTAAACGATGCTACGGTAATATATTTATATTACGTATACGTAAAAAGGTAGAGCTAATCTGCGTTTTCTTTTGATCAGCCTCCCGGGGGCCCAGGTGGGGCTCATTTGCAATTAAAAGGGATATAAATAGATTCCTAAAGCTGATTAAGTTGCTCCAGATACTTTTAAGTTATTATTCGCAATGAGCACAAAGTTGATGAGGGTATAATTCTCTTCAAACCAGCCCGTATTCATGGAATTTCAAAGCAAATTTAATGCAGGAATATACGCATGTAGGACTCGCTTTAAAATCATTCGTTAACTTGTACATGGTTTGAATTTTATTCAGAGAGAGAGAGAACCGATATGAGAAGGTTATTTAGTTTTCTCTAGATTGTTTTATTCTCTTTAAGCCTGTTTGTGTTTAAAATCATGCATGTCGCACTCTTATCTTATATTTTAAATGAGAATTCTGTTTATTTGCTGAAACTCCTCTTAATTTAATATTTAATGTGTGACCTTTGCGCACACTTAATATCCATTGATATTTAAACTTCTTAAAAGGTCTCAAATCAATTTTAATTTTAAATCCAGACCCCAAGAACACTTTCTTACTCTCTCTCTCTCTCTCTGAGACAGTCGCTGGCCAAATTTAATATTCTGGGCCAAGTTAAAGCAAATTTAATTCACTTTTAGCCGCCATCAATCTTTGTTGTGCCAACAGAGCGGAAACTTGTTTGCTTGTTTGCCCGGTCAGGCCCGCTCCAAAATATTTGTGCAATTGCCTAGACATTGTTTTTACAGGCCATCAAAATATGATGTTATATTCATGCATGTTTAACTGTTACGGCTCCTGGGTCCTTCTGTCCTTCTGCTAGGGAACTGTGTTGGTTTAGTATTAAAACTAAAGAGGCGTCGTAAGTTCGGCTGTCAGGATGCGGCATCGCCCGCACTTGTATCTCAGCGCTTTATGAGCGCTCGACATTACGAATTTTCTTTTTATATGTCGACTTGTTTATGTTTACGCGAAAATATTTTCGTTTCATTTTTAGTATCGCCCCGCCCCTCCTGAGCCGCGCCTACAGCCCACCGCTTCCGGTTGTTTACGCAACTCTTAATCAAACTGCGAGCCATTGTGCGACATTTATAGCCACAAGTCCGGCCGGGGATAAATTTAACGCACTTGTGGCTATGCGGCCTCAGCCTCATCCTGTTTCGGACTTGGTCCTGGTCCTGGGCCTGCTCCTGTTCTAGTCGCATATGCCCCGGGACAGTAGTGTCAACAGCATTCAATCAGTCGCACCGAAGCCGACACAAAGCCCACGCCCAGCAGGTCGTCATTGATGAATGAGTCCGTGGGCCTGAGAGCCCCGTCCCCTTTCGAAGAATGACGACCATAGCAACCGCATCTGACATCCGTGCTCGAAACACAATCGCGTTGAGTCACATGTCCTGCAGCCTGGGAACTGGCCGGGCAGGCGAACAACAAGTTGCCCTCGACCAGCGAAGTCGTAAAGGGATTGCACGGCCGTAACGTGCGATAAAGCTGTTTCTGCATCAGGGGTGCTAATCCCCATATATGGATTCTTATATTTTTCCGTCATTAAAACGCTATCGGCGTGGTAATCCCTGCGTGGGTCCTTTATCTTTCGGGTTCTCTATGTTATCTTATTATGTTAGGTTATGCTACAAAACCGAACTATTAGGAAATTTCCTTATCAGAGTTTTTTCAAATCTACTAATAATAATAAAGGGATTATCTAAATAGTTCAAAGATGAATTTATAAATAAAACTACATTTTGCAAAGCACTTGCAAAAGTAGAGAACAAAAATTAAGGACTTCATCATCTTTATAATGTAACATCCCTTAAGATTGTTTTAGAAATTTCTGGAGAAAAAATATTCTATAAAATAAATTTAAATGCCTAAGAGCACGCTCTAATAGGGTAAATTCATTCAAAAGTTGAATCGTATAAAACGATATTTATAGTATATTAATTCAATGTTTGAGATATTTAATATTTAGAGAGAGGTAATGGCTCGTAAACTGCCATCAACTACGAGTGACTATTAAATATCACTAAATCGATTTACTTTGTCGAAAGGATCCACGTCATCATTTCCTACGTTTCCCCGCAAAATGCAGGACTGACGCTAAACGATTTTCCCCATCGGCTGTCCCAGGATGAGAATGGAATTTAATTAAATATTTAGCATAGCCCTTGAAGGGAGTTTCGCAATTAAGGAGGAACACGCGCCATTAATTGCTGGATTGCTTGCCGTTGCATTGCCGACTTCCGAGGGCTGCTCAGGCAAGTGATGAGTGGTGTGGGCGCCGCTCACACCTGTTGCCAAAAGGTCAAATCACTTAGCCAGCGCACACTGTTTTAACAACACTAAACAAAGTCACACACACTGCGCACTAAATATAGAAGGATGCATGGGGGCTTGGACTTACCTCAGTTTGACATTTATGGCGTGGCTCATGTATTTGTTTATTTCATATTCAGCGCAAACGAACGAAGACATGCAAATTATTGTGGGATGTTTAAAGGTAATAATGCTCCGCTGTCGTTTCCAGTTTGCCGCCAGTCGCCCTCACTTATTGTTGCTGCTGATTGCCGTTCCTCCTGCTCCTCTTGTTGTGCCCGTTGATTGTGGTTGCTCCTAGATCGTAGAAATTTTGATTAATTTGCTATGTACAAAGTATGTGCCAGGGTATATGAATATAGCCCAATTCGCGTCGCTGGCAGCACTTCTTTTGACGCAAACAAGACTGACGACAGCAGCTGAAGCCAAAGGCGAAACCGAAACCGAAAGCCAGAACCCGCTTTGCCTCGAAGACGTTAAAATGAGAGTTGGCCAAGAGCGGGAGCCAGTGAGAGAGCGAGTGACAGAGAGCTTCCAGGAGCACCGGCTACGTGCGAGTGTGTAGGGGCTGGTGTCTCTGTGTGGGTGTATTTGCAGGTGTTCGCAGGCGCACCGATGACGTCCGATTATTTGTGGCCAACTGGCGTCTAATTGCCGCCTCGCTGTTGATATTGCCTGGCCTGGTCCACATGTTTCAATTTATCCACAGAAAAAATTGTGAACATCATTTAACCCACGCCTGAGCGGGGGACCAGAGCGAAGCAAGCGAACTACGCAATAGCCTGGGACAGGCCCAGGAACAGGACGCCTTGTTTTTAGTTTCGTAGGCCTTGTTCTCACGCCTGTGTTAATTGTGGGCGCGTGCACAAAACACGAAAAGCAGAAATAGCCAAGAGAGCAGCTAGGCGAGGTGGGCGGAAAAACAGGGGAAAAGCCAGCGGGAAACGGGGCAAAAACAGAGCAGCGACATTACCAGCATATGGCTGGCTGACATTTTACGTAGCATACTTGTAGGCTGTCTTGTCACTTGAGCTAACTGCTTTTGTTCCTCGCACAATACGCAGCCACACTCGCACACCCGCACACACACACTTGATGAAGTTCAGTGTCAAATTTTCATTTCGCTTTCAGCTTCAGTCACGTAAATAAAACACACACGCCAGAGCCCGAGCTTTTCGTCGCCATATTTGCTGCGTCAAATATGCTATTTAATTGAATAACAATAACTAATGGCCTTATGCCTTCCTTACTTTTTGGTTTTTGATTGTGTTACTGGTTGTTTTTTGTTTCGTTGGTGCCAAAATGGATACCCAAATCCCTGCTGCTGCTACTGCTCTTTTCTGGCTTTTCGCGTTGACCGTTAGCCGAAGGACTGCCTGTCCTACTGAAGCGTTCCTCGCCGTTCATCGGCAGCTTTGCCTCGCGGTCGGCTCTTACACAGACACAGCCACTCACATATAGCCGCCGCCGAGTCGCACACAACAAAAGAGGCAGCCGAAATTCCTACGCATTTCGCTTACGGCCCACGGATGTGTCTGTGTGTGAGTGTTTGTGTGAGTGAGGGTGTAGGTTAGGCTCCAGAAAGCTTTCATGACCAGGCTTTCGCCCGCCTACAGATACGGGCGAAATTACAGCCCCTAAAGAGTGAGAGATGAAATCCAAAAAAATAATTAAGCATATTTTGCATAGGCATCGTTGTAAATTAGAAATCAAATAAGCTGTGCTCAAAAGTATTATTTTTCAAAAGAAAGTTTGTATATATGTATAAAAAACTGTTTGTATAAAATATTTATTTTTATATTTAAATAACATTTTGAAAGCGATATTATTTTTAAATTAATTCTTAAATTAAATGTTTTCTAAAATTCGATCATTTCTACGTTGGTGTTTTCAAGTTTTAACTTATTGGTTTATTAAAAAAACGAGTAGTCAATCAGTTGAGTGTTTGAAAATAGATTGACTTATTCAGCATTTTTATTTTATTTGTGATTCTTATTTTTTTAACAAAAATCCAAATTATATTATAAAATATTAAAATCTCTAGTGGTACTATTCTCTTGAACACCACTGTACTTTGAGCTTCGTAGTTTGTACTTTGCATCTTAAACCATCAGAGTTACCCGGCTGGTTAGAGAATATTGACAATCCGAGGTACGAGTTCTTCTAACAGCTCAATTTTACAGGGTATATCGTCAGAGCACGAAAAATTATATAGCCCAGAGTCGAAGCTAATCCCTCCCGAAAGCTGCCCGCGAGCAGCAACAATGAGGAGTCGAGGAGTTGATATCGCCCACTCCTTTTGCCAGTTGACGTAGGTTGACAGCTGTTTGCGCTGGCCAAACTTTATGGCTATTGATTTTGCTCCAAATTCCGAAACTGCGCGCAACAGTTTGAAAGTCGCAGCTTTCACTTTCGTGGCCAGAACCGAGCAATCAGTCCTCCGCCCGCCTCAGCTTCAGTGTTGTGAGTTGCGGCCCAACTGCGCCTGTCCGTTGCCTCTGTGTTAGTGTGTCAGAGCGGCGCCTGCGCCGGATTTTCGTGCGGGAAAAGCGGAAAAGCTGCTCCGCAACAGCCTGTTGCCGATGCTGGCGGCACTGCTCCTCCCCGGGTGTTCGCTTCCAGGTGGCGGCGATGCCGATGCACTGGAAGAGGACCTCCCAGCGCCCAGTCTCCCTCCGCGAGACCTAGGCAATGACCGTGCACATGCCTAGGCGTCGCAGTTGGCTAAGCGAATTAATTTGATCACCCGTCCTCTCAGGCGAGCTGCATGCTAATGCCGCTTTAATGAGTTCTGTTTCCGCCCGGGAGCTGGGATTACGCAGTGTCACAGGCGGAAGGCTAAGCACACACGCACTAAACGTTGAGCTTTGCACTTTGACTTTGCGCAAGAGGGAGAATGGGGTGGGGCTGCGGCTAGTGCCTAGTGCTTGCAACAGGTTGCCAATGGCATCCGGCGCTATGAAAAATACGCCCCAGAGTGCGGCCATTATTATTCAGAGGACGGGAAGCCATTTTGAATGGCAAGCAGGAATGTAAGCAATGAAAAAGTGCAGCAATAACGAGCAGCATACTTTGCGGCTTTTGAGTCTTTTGAATGCATTCCTTAACGTTCTGAAAATTCAATTTAGAATTGCTCTTAGAAAAGTTTTGGAAATTATAAAAGTAGTAACAATCAAGCAGACAAATAGTAGATTTTAAAATATTGATTTATATAAGATTCAAACTCAAAATCATATATCCCACAATATTCAGAAATACTAAAAATAAACTTAACTTTGTATCTATTATAAATAAAATTTATAAAAAGGCTTCCCAAATCAAATACAATTAAGGCATTTAAAACTTCAGCAGAGAACATGTATGCCACAATTATATAATAGCAAAAGTTGTATACTTTAAAAATGGGGAAAAATTAAGTAAATAACATTGCTTGTAAACCAAAGTTAATAAACTGTAATACGTAATAAAATCGTAATTATTTTTTCAAGAATGACAGAAAGTATCGCTGAGTAGACATTTGAACCGCAAGGTAATATAAACATTAAAACTTTAACGTTTCTAATCTATTTAATAAACATATCGGTTTAAGTAATCAGATATAGATTTAAATTTAGTATCGTTTTTCGGATATCATTCGGTAATATTGAAATATCAACGTTGAATTTCATGTTTTAGATGTTTCTAATTTTAGTACATGGATACAACTTTATTGAGCGCGATATACGAACACTTCTTCCCACAAGCGTCTTAACTTTTTTAATTAACAAAAACACATTATTAACTTGTACATTTCATGTAAATCTTTATTTATTTCATTTCTTGAGTGTGTAAATTTTGTTGGTATTCATAGTTATTATTCGGTAATATAGTTGCAGGCCTTTTCTTTTCAATTTGTTAGCGAGTATCTAACTATAATAAGTTGAGGCAAAGTTGCATTCAAAATTTCCATACATAAGTAGTTCTCAGTTTGAGTTTAGAATATGTACTCGTGTTACTGTGTGTTGCAACAGTTTTCAAGTCAATTTCATAAGATAAACACAATTTGGATTTATGCCATAGATATAGTTCGTGTTAAGGTAAGAAAATGAACAAACAAAAGTCGAGGAGTTTTCAATATCTGTTTTTGATTCTTTATTTTTTGTTTATTAACTATAAATTTTCGTTTTCTTATTTTACGCTCGCTGTAAATACAATTTCTAGTCCGATTTCGAGCTTAGCATGAGTTAGCCTTTTGCTTGAGTGCTTAGTGTGTTTGTGGGGGCGTGATGCAATGTGGGATGTGTATGAGTGTGTGCCCAAATCAGAGTTATCAAAGTAGCCTACTTAAAATTTGGTTAAACGCTAATTTACACAAGATACAAGCTAGGTATTTAGAATTATGCTTAAAAAACAGACATTAGCACTGTAGCTTATCCACTAGGGCGATGTGTTGGTTAGAGTTTCTGTAGTTATGTGTAGTTGTGACGGATTCGAATTTGAGTGAAGATCTCCTGTCATCACCATCATCGTCAACATCATCGGTAAGGCAAGTTTAACAGACGGCAAAATGGTAACAACAAATGTATGTTCGGCTTAGTGACGGTTGCTGCTCAATGCTCTCTCAAGGTTCTCTATTTACAATAATTTCGTATGATTCGTAATGCTTAGATTTTGGTTTACAATTCAAGTCTAAGTCGAAGGCACTGATTCTCTACGCGGCTCTCAAGTCAATATCAATATCTGTGTTTGGCTGCTAGTGGGTCTATGTGTGTGTGGAGGAGGGGCGAGGTGTGACGAGTTCGCAACAACAACTGTCAATGATGCGTTCGAGTCTAGGTGTGTGTGCACATAAAAATAATAATACATCATAATAATTACTAAAATGTAATTGAAATACGATTGGCTTTACATTTAGTTATTCGTTGCGCTACATTTATTTATAAATTTGTTATTCACTAGTACATATAAAATGTGCATGAGTGTGTTTGGGGGGTGTATATTTGGGAATTTCTTCAATCTCTTGCTTTATCTTTAGTTGCTTCTCTTCTGACTTCTCAATAGTGTTGATTCCTTCGATTTTACTGTTGCTTGTGGGTGATATTTAATTTATTCGCTTACGATTCGCTTATGTCGTAACTATGAATATGAGATGAGTTTGAAAGCAGATTTTGCAAATGAGTTTTCTATATATTTATTCGCTTGCGCTAGTGTGTGTACAATGATTGTATGTGTGTATGGATGTGCTTGGTTTGGTTCAATAATTTAATATAATTTAAATATGCTTCGTATTTAGAGTGTTGCCAGTTTAAACAATAATTTACGTTAGGCCTTTGCCTACTTACTGGATACTAGATAAAGCATTCGATGTAACATAATCTTGCATAGATATAGATAGTTGGATAGGATAGTTGTAGGAGATGGATAGCTGACCTAAGCCTAATAGCAGAGAGTTACAATTACTCCTCGTTCTCCGCGCCGGTTGCAATTTAATTTATACATCGAAAGGTGGCGCTCTCTTAGACTAACATTCAATTAGCATAGCTTATAGCAAATCATAATACGATATATATGCATATATTTATTAATAGTAATCTGTGTTTGCATTCAACACATTAATTATGCTTCTAAACGCACAAAAAACAATTTTGGACAAAAAAATAAATGGAAATAATAACATGAAGAAGGTATAGTGGGAAAAAAGAGATTTGAGTTTTACAAAAACTATGAATCTACTCGTACAGTATATATCGTAATCGGTACACAGTATATTTATATAGATAAACGATATCGTTAGTGTGTAGCGTATGTATGGTAATAATTATCATTATAACATAGAGTTCAGTTTGTGAGAGCACCTGCCGTGTCTCTCTCTCTCTCCCTCGCTGCCAGGTTTATTATGGATCTCCTCAGTAACTTTCTCTCGATTTTTACTCTTTTTGTGGCTAACAGTTAACGTTGTCGTGCTGGGGATCCTTCGAACGTTCGTTGCGGATGCGGAGCCTATGGCGTCTTCAGCAAGAGGATGTCTTTCTTGCGCGTGCGACTGGCGCTGGCATTGAGCCGCTGATAGAAGTAGTTCCGGCCGATCTTTCGCTGCAGCTTATAGGACTTGCCCGCCAGGAACCGGGTGATGTCCAGCACGTAGTCGTGCACGTCCTCGTGGTCCTCGAGCAAATGTATCGAAATCACATCGATTTTGACTTTGTCGAAGGGCAGCGTCTGCAAGATCTGTAAGCAAAAACACAAAACTGTTTAGCGAAAGTGTTAACGAGAGTACAGGCGGCCACTAACCTCCAGCTCATGCCCCTGCACGCCCAGACTGAGCAGATCGTATTCGGTGCGCTCACATGCCAGCATGATAGTGTAGAGCGGAAAGCACTTCACACGGGAGTTGAACCACGAGGTCTCCTCGTCGCGCAGACTATTGATGCGAACATCCTCGTTGTGTATGGTGATCTGTGAATAAAATAGCGGATAAAATTAGTCACTGATCTAAAATATCAACTTGGAGCAATGCATATGTGATCTTTTAACAATTATACAATATGTTAAATTACGACTTACCTCTTTGGGATACGTGTTGGGTGATACGCAGGCGTGCACCACCTGCATGCGTGCTCGCTGGGCGTTCTGCTTCCGCAACGTGAAGTACCAGCGAGGCTCTGGCTCCACCAGCACGCCCATCCAATCGAGGTGCTCGCTCAGCCAGGGCGCCGTGATCAGATGGGCCAGCGGACCGCTCAGTGACTGGATCACCGCACCGTTCATCTTGCCGCCAACCAGATCGGCCACATAGTGGGCCAGCTGATCGGCTCCACTGCCGCTGCTGTTGCCGGCAGCCATCTTTGGGGAGTTGGATAGCGGCGGCCCCACACCCACCGCTGCCGCCGCCGCAGCGACCTTGGGCGACGCCTTGCCCAGGTACTTGCCCATGTGGATCTGGCGCAGGAATTCAATGAGTCTGGGATCGTCTTGCGCAACCCCATACAGCTCGTAGTCGCGCGACATGTTCAGCCGAAACTGTTGATGGCGGATCTCTGGAAAGGCGAAAAATCGAAAGATGAATTAGTTGGGAGTTGGCGGTAATTGGATTTAATTAAAAGTTGTTGCACCACTGGAAGCATGGCGTGTGTGGCTCAAACTCTGCCACGCTCTGCTGCCAATTGGAGCGCATTGACCACATTTGCATTGGCAATTGGGAGCGCTTCAAGTGGAGGAAACTGCTGGGGCAGTGTTTCTAGGGGTTTTTTTTTTGCAATACTTTAAAATTTTGCCTTGTAAATCATTTTTACAAATTACAAAAACAACAAATTAATACCATAAAATATTCATTTGAGATTTTGATATATTAATAAGCCTTGTAACAACAAACGGACTATATATTAAACATGCTGCACTTGTCTAGAGTATCAAAAACTATCTTTTATACAAAGATACAATATATAATCAATTTGACTTTAAGTTATCCTTCAACCGGAATAGGAAGAACAGTAAAGTCAAGGCCATAAAGTATTTAGCCAAATTTTAGGCAAAATGCCATGACAGGTTGGCATAAATTGTTTGCAGGTAAAAGTGAAAATGGGAAAAGGAAAGTAAAAAGGAGGAACAGGAGACCCCGTAGAAGGTCGAGCGGTGGAAACTGCCACTTGGCAGCAGCGACGACGACCTCGCCATGAAAGCGGCTCGACTCGGAATCGGATTCGGCTTTGGCTCTTGGCCGCTCTATTCCGGCCCATAAAGTATAATGAGCGCACGGCCTTTGATATTTAGCACATGACCCCATCATACGAGTATCCTCCTCCTCCTCCCTCCGAAGCCCCACCACTTAGCCCGGTTTCCCCTCGGGCACCAGCGCCGTCACCACTTGACTCATGGCAGAGCCGACCCGGCCCAACCTGTCCATAAACCTTAGCAACAAAAAACCAACGATTGGCCGCAGTTTTGTTTTTAGTCGCCACCATTCAGACACATTGTGTTTTATTTGCTTTTCACACTTTCCTTGTGCCAATTTCCACTTTTTGTTTCGTTTTACCTGGCCTCCGGCGAAACAAATCGTAAAAGCCCAAAGAAATTAAAGTATATCTTGAATGTACTTGCGCAAGCTCTGGACTACAGGAAAGTTTTCGACAAATGCCAAGGTTTGAAAGTAAAAATCCTATACGTGGGGTTTAGGAAGTTCTAAGTGGTTAAAGGTTAAAGTTTGCACAACAAGAATAATCTTAAAATACAATAAGGGAAATTGGGTAAACCACACGAATAGATCCCACTAAAACTTGGAATTCAGGCCATTCTTCTTTGAAATATTATTTTATTTTATTTACTATTTCATAGTCTCCCCCAAAATCCGAACATATTTAAATTATGATCCCAGATGAGTAGATAAATAAGAAAAGATGGCGTGGGCCAAAAGCGTGGCATCCATCTCTTCAAATCGATCTGCCATTTCGGCTTCTTATACGTCATTATTCCTACCTCTCCGGTTCGTTAAACGAATTCACATCGTTATGGCCGCCTCACCCAAAACCAAGTCGTAAGAATATACATATACAAGTATTTTATTTTTTATTATTATTATTTTTCTGTGTCCATTCAACGCAAATGTGCCATGCAAATTTTGAGGCGAAACAGCCAGCTAAAACTTTTATGTTTCGGTCACAAAATGGCCATAAAGTTTATTATAATGCATATACAGCAACCAACTGATGGGCTGAAAGCCATGCCAAAAACAGTTGTCGGCCATTATAGACAACGACTATAATTTAGCTGAACGGAGACATTTTTCTGTAATTTCCCAGACGGTGGTTGGTGGCCAAGTGAAAACTTGCACTAATTAACGCCCAAGCCCCCACCCGCTCGAGGCAAACACCGATCTTTGGTGGAGTAGGGAAAGTGCCGCGTTGGGTTTGAAAATGTATGCGGCCATTAGTTGTGGAAATCTGATAGCAATAGGATTGATGTTTGGGTCTCGCATTACATCGTACGATTAGAGGTTAAATGAATTACCTTATCATTTGTCTACCAGCATAAAATCCCAGCCCAAAATGGAACCGTCTGCGAGGGGATCCATGCCATAATGATCGTGTGCCTCCGACAGCTGTGCAATAAAACCGCTTAAACCGTTAAATGCGAACACATGTAAATCCGATAAATAAACCGAAAATGAAAATAAAAGCGAAAGAAAAGAATGCTTGGGTCCTTGGTAGGGAAAAAATCTGCCCTCGGGCGCAGCAATTTCGGTGTCAAAAGCTGACATTTCTAATTTGCACAAGGGGTCGTACATCGTCCGTCGTCCTTTCGTTCAATTTCGGGGTGGGCAAGACAAATGACAGGGCAGGCTCAGGGCTCCGGCTGGAGCCCGAAAATTATATTCAATGGCGGCAGACATTACCCGAAAAAGGAACGTTTAATTGCGGTTAAGCGGCGGCAAACTTTAAGTCGTTTTGGTAACTCGTCCGTCTCGTCCTGAGGCGGCCTCTTATTCAGATTACTCAGGGGTAGCACAGGACCAACTCGCCCTAAACAGTGCACACGCCCTATTCAATAATTTAACAAAAGCGGGCACAGGCAGGCCAACATATAAAAAGTCCAAGGAGAGAGTGGAGAGAGAAAAGTAAAACCAGCAACTTTTATGCATTTTCAATTACAGTAGAATCCTGTTATAACGACTCCGCTTATAGCGTCCGACCGGTTATTACGTCGAAAACTTGATGGCTTGGTTGGTCCCTATACAAACTTATATGAAAGGGCCTCCGCTTAGTACGTCTCCGCTTTTAGTGACGAACCGCTTATACCGACGAGATTTTTGACAATTCAACCGGTTATTGCGACGTGCCGGGAAAAAATACAGCGAAATAATGCCAAAAAAATTAAACTACAACCGACGGTGTCACCTACATCGATGTTTCGATGTTTTTAAGAAAAAACATCGATGTATTGATACCTCGCCAATGTTTTTTTCCGCTCTGGTGTGCAGACCTCATAGCCTATTCCCCGTTATATTTCTGTTTTTTTCTGTCTTTTCCAAGTAAAAAATGTATTTTAATTTGCAATTTATTAAATTTTTCGTTTTGATTTAAAAAATAATTTGTTTTATTTTAAAAGCTATTTCGAACATGGCAACCATAAAAAAAAAAAAAAAAATGTTTTTTTGCTCCTGCCGGTTTGTGCGTCTACCGGCTATAGCGACGTAAAATCGTCGGTCCCTTGAAAGTCGTTATAACCGGATTCTACTGTACTTGTAAATGTTGTAAAAACCGAAAGAAATTTTTAACCAATATAAACACTCAAACCGAACGAAATTATTTGTTAAGCTGCTGCGTAAACGAATAAATTGAAGTATTTGATGGTACATTACAATTAATAAAATTTACTGGAACATAATATTAAAAAAGAAATTTATATCCTTAAGAAATGCTCCCTTTTGCAAGATTTTTTAATAAAGTTCTTTGGAACTTGCCATTAAATTTAGGTTTTAAAATTCACCCACGCTGAAGTTTAAGTGTAGACCCATGGAAATACCAAAAAAAAACTTTATCGTTGCCGTTTGTTTGCTTTTGTTTTGTTTGGTTTTTTGAGGGCACTGCGACGTTGCCGCTGACAGCGTCGTCGGGCAATGTTACCCTTGTTGTGTAATACCGGGATCTGGAGTTGCGTGTCCGCCTAGGGGGTTTCCTCGCCTAGTTCAGTTATTGATTTGTGCAACGATTCCATTCGGTTCGAATCGGATTTGCTTGTAATTGCCTGTTTGTCGCTATTCAAAATGGCCTGTTTCCATTCTGATAACGACGAATGTTCCTACACCATTATTGGTACTACTGTGCCAGGTCTTGCATGTGCCAACAGAATAAGCCACAAAGGCTCTGATTTACTTCGCAAATGAGTGCGGATGTGCGGGTGTGAGTGTGAGTGTGAGTGAGTGGGCCTAATCTAAGTGGGTCGGATCTTAATCACCTGCCTCTACCTGCCTGCAGAGCCCATTTAACTGCTGCGAAATGCAAAAGGCCAATACAGGGCCAACTTTTGCATCACGTGATCAGGTGTGAAATGCATTCAGAGGGAGGAGAATTGGGCCACGTGGAAAAATAAAATGTAGAATACTAAAGCGAAAAAAGTAGAGAAAAACTTTAACCAAGAAAGCTGTCCCGTAAAGTTTGTATCTAAATTGAACTTAAAAATTTAAAAATATATTCTTTCTTAAAAGAATAACGATTGCTGAAAATGAAAAGACTTAGAACCCTTTTTTCACCTATGATATCTTTTAAAATTTAGTAACTATTCCATTTCACTTACTGCTCTCTGATATACTGATCAAGTAAGTGCTTTATGATTTATTTAGTGACTTCTCTCAGAAACCTCAAAACAGATAAATCATAACTCCCATACGAATTAGTGAAACGATATAAAAAAAGGTGTTGACCATAAATTTGGGCACTCGAGCTCGCGAATGTGCCTCAATTACATAGCAAGATTAATGGCGTCAGAGCACTCAACATAACATAATATATGACCCCTTCGGCAGTGTGGCAAGAAACCTTTAGCATAATAAATGGCCCTGTTTTAATGTGTTAAACGCTCCTCGACCATTCATCAACCCTGATTGAAATATCTCTCAGCCAAATCCCGATAAAGCAGGCACACAACGACTTGAGGGGCAGTTGTTGTTGTTTTTCGTACAAGTATTAACCTTGTCGCCGGGCAATTTTTCCAAAGGAGAACACACACGACGCGGTAAGAAATGGCGCAGCAATTGCAATTGCCAGAGGGAGGGTTGCGAAACCAAAAGCAAAACCCGAGACCCACATGCGGGTGGTGAGTGGCACAAGGGAAATGAGCCCAAGAAGTGGCATACAGCCATGGCGCATGCTGTGATAATGCCATTTGAGCTTTGCTTTTCAAATTGAGCACTCGCTGCGCTTTTGACGTGCTGATCATCTCCGACGGAGCCACGAGCGCAACCACTTGCGCCACACCGACCATGACACGCAGTCCAGACGACGTCGCTGCGGGGGTGGATTTTCTCCACTAATATTCCACCGAGTCCACTGGGGGCCGCCATGCAACAATGTTGGCAACTGCTGCACACGAAAATTATGAATCACAAGGCAAACTAAGCGGCGGGGGCGGATTTGTGGGAGGAGGAGAAGGAGGCGGGGCCTGAATGACATCCGGTGGCTGTCAGGGGAGGTTATCACTGCACATGGAGAAAACTACCAGGAATAGTCGGTAGAAATATATAGGGAAATCGGAAAATATGTTTACTAAAGTGGAATCCAAGAGCAGAGTCACAAGGATCTTCTTCTAGGTAAACAAACTTAAAAAAAAACCTGTGAGGTCTTTTATATATTCTATAATATACAAATAATTCTTCTCTAGTTAAAATTCTAAAGATTGGCAGAGTTTTAATGAAAGTCAGTTCCTTTCCAAGTGTACTGTAGCAGCGGAGTAATTCAAAGTAGTTAAAACCGCTTAGAATCCGCCAGACAAAAGAGGGGCTTGGTTCCCCGCTGGAAAACCTCCCTCTAAACTCGCTGCGTGCTTAACGGGAATTAAGTTATTAGTGGTAGTGTTTGTGTTTCTATGTCTGCGCGCAATGGAGTTCAAGTTGTAAATTTCAATTAAAGTTGCAATTTGCAAATTGTCACCAATGGGGAACAGACGACAGTGACGACGACATCGTGTAATCACCGCGAGTGTGAAGATAATGCCGTCTTAACATGATTAATGCTTTGACCTTTGGGGGCGTGTTCAATACGGAATGCAGAGGGAGAATAGGGAGTTTAATTACGATAGTATTTGGTTTTTCTTGCTAATTAAAATATTCAATAAAATATGGAACTTTGTCTTTAGTACCCTTATACCCTATCCCTAACCTGTATTATTAATCAATTCGAAAATTTAAAGCATACTAGTTTTTGTGGCATGCTAGTATATAAACTAAGCTAATTTTGAAGTCCAATCGGCAGCAAAGTTTAGTGACAAGCATACACAAATTAAATCTTCTTGAATATTTTGTACTCTCTTACGGAATATTTATGTAAATGAAAGTTAACTTTCATTAAAATTAACTTCACATAACAAAGGCAATCAGTAAGTATCTTTGTTTACCGTGTGCACCAATCCCACATGTGGGCTAATACAATTTTGGGTATACTGTCAAAGGTAAGGCTAATGACACTGCACCTGCACCCTCCACCCGTCTGCACCCGGCACCCGTCACCCGTCACCCATTGAATAATAACAACAGGCGAAGAACGTTGGCCCAAAAGGCGTGGCATGGCGTGCGAGGATGGCAACAGTAGTTACCAGTTACTAGTTACCCTTTAACAGTCACCAGTTTGGTGAACGGAAAACAGTAAAAGCCAGCTAATCGATGACTTAGTAATCACGGGGCGTCGATAAGTAGGCTATGTTTGGATTATGACACAAAATGCCGCAAGGAATGGGGCGGATCAATCGGAATTGGGTGACTGCTAATGAAAAGGGGTGCATTTTTGAGGTTAGGCAGGTGTCGTAGCATGTCACAACAAGCGATGAAACGAAATGTATGGAATCTGCTTAACCACTTGCTACTATTTTTATTAGAACCCGTTTCCAAAGCTATAACATTTTAAACCAATTTGGCAAGCAGCTTAAAACCGTAAAACCTTGAAATGGCTAATCTTGGTAGTAAAATCAAAGTTCAATAAACTCGCCATAGCAAAAGTGTTAAAAAGTGGTCTGGGGAAACCAGAAAGAAAGAAAGGAAATTTGTATTGATTTATTGTTACACAAAGCAACCAGCAATTAAACATTTAACTCTATTAAGGAAACTAGTTTGCAAAGCCCAGAATCCCATCATTAAACTGATTGGAAAGGCTAATAAAAGATAAGTTATAATTTTGAAGTAAGTCCATATTCATCCCATATAATTATTAGAAGAATTGTAATTAGATAGCATATGATTCTATAAATTTAATGAAATATTGGTAATTATTATAACCTTTTTTGTATCCCTATAATTATCTCTTATTTTGTGTTCTTCGTAGTTTTCTCTGATTTCACCCCATCGTGTTCGATTTGAATTCCCCCAGAGAAAGGATTATAACATTCTGAAAAACTTGCCATCTGCAATTACTTAAAACTCCGGATTACAAAATGCCGCCAAACTTCAAATGCAATTTCCTATTCCCAATCTCTCCCCGGAGAATATGGCTCAGAAGTGCTTCGGTCATTGCAACAATCAAGTCTGGAACGTGACTCTCACAACAAACCCGGGGATTTGATTGTGGGGGACCATCATCGCCGCCACTATCATCATTATCGTCATGAGAAATGGAAGAGTATAAAGAAATGGAAAACGAAACGCAGCATCGGCGTAGACCTCGGCAGAAAATGTAACAAGAACCGCGTAGGCCAGCACAAAATGAGTGTGAGACTTGAAGTTTGGTATTTGGAATCTTGAGAGTCATGGCCCGAGGTTTATCAGGTCGAGAGGAAATAGGTCCGAGGTAGCCGACACACATTCCACACCGAAATGCAGACAAAATTTGTCATTTTAATAAGCGCATTTCGGCTCCCTTTGGTTCGGTCAAGTGCATGATTTGAAGAAATTTCGGTTGCCGCAAAGCTTCGTCTGCTTTGAGCCTAAAACACCACCTCAACCATCCACCTTTGTGCCCCCGAAACGGAACGTGATCAATTTATATGCCGTGCCTTTGTTGCTCGAATAAGAAGAAGGAATGCCTAATTTATGATTATTTTTGTTTATGAATCCGTTCGCTCGTATAAACCTAATAGAGCCATCAATTGGCCATAAAAATGGGGCTGTCTGGCATCTGACACGCCCAACTGGCCACTGACAACTGCCAACTCCAGTGGCAGAGAGATATCCGAATCGGACCTTCTTCAAGTTCAAAGCCCATTCGACTCGAATCAAAAAGAGACCCAGCCAGGTCTAGGCGACGTGGCGACGAAAAACAAGAGGCGGATATTACAGTCAATAAGAGGTTGATATATAACCCCTTTGGGCACTCAACTGAGCACATGAAATGACAAATTTATAGCCAGAAATCAGCGGCAATCATCATTTCGATTTTAAACCATTTTTATGGCAATAAACCTCAACAAGAAAAAAATATCAATAACGTCGGAGTCAAGCGGCGAATTTAATTACAATTTTTTTTGTATGATGGATACAAATTTGTTACCAGAGTTAATAGAATATTATTTCCAGCCAATTCTGTGAGAAATTCACGATAAATTTAAATAGAATTTGTTGTTCCAGCACAAAGAAAAACTATGCAAATCAAATACTGCTCACTTGCACCCAATCAGCTGTCGAATGACGCTGTTAAATTTCCATTCCCTGAACAATTTGCATAAAAACACGAAACGAGGATAGGAAGAGAAGTTGGCGCTACGGAAGAAGTCTTCGGGCAAAAGGAAGCGACCCGGCGGAAAAAGGACAGAAAAAAAGGCAACGTCAAAGCGAAAATTGCCAACACCCGAGTGGAATTTTAAAATGTTTCTCTAGAAGAAGTGGATGTGGAATTTTTACAGCTGCAACAACAATGGACTGACATTGATTTTTTTCGGGTCTGGTCTGGTGTGTTTACTCTTAGTACCTCTCTTGGCCCTTAGTCACTCTCCGGACTCCGGTGTCTGAGTCACCCAATAATACTCCGACGGCGACGGCGCCACCGCTGCGATCCGTCAACGAGCTCACATCATATGCAAAACAATTTCGCTCGTAAGATACTTTCCGCTTTCATTGAGCGCCACAACAGCAGAAGGCAATACAAATTAAGCAAATTTATCTCTACTTTCTGTACTAGAAATACGACAAGAGCGCTCGCTCGACAAGACCGGCATCCTCCATTCGGCAGTGGGATGTAATAACTTGGTCTCGGCGACATTGTCGCTCTGTGCAATAAACAAAATATTTTAGCGAATTAAAAGAAATTGCCTCATCCGACAGCAAATAATGGGGATAGATGGCCAAGCTAACTAAGCTACATAGTTGATCTGATCAAATCCGAGTGAGTCATCTACGGGATCTGGGGTAAGTCAAGGTAAGGCTGCAACAGATAGTCTATGATTCTCGCCTTTTATTTCAGTACAATAGACTCTTGTCTTATCATAAACCTGGCTAAGATAGCTTAAGATATCTTTCAAAAATTGTGCAAATAGCTTTTGTTATCGGAGAGCTTAAGAGAAAAAGTAATCAAAGGAGAGTCTTTCAATAACCAGATTTACTAATACTGTCTAGTAAATATTTGTTTGATGAAAACTGATAAAAATTGTCTAGCATTTCATAATTTGTCCTCTCAGTTTCTTGTAATAATTTCCACGAAAGATTTAAAGCAAGGGCTTTTCAAACATTATTATTAGCTTCTTACCTACTATTTTCCTTCTCTTAGTGCCTGACTAGCCGTAATGGCTCTTCAATTGGTGGTAACGATGGCTCTTACAAACTGCAATTAGATATTCCCGTGACGTTTGAGGCGGCTGTCTTTGAATTGGAGGTTCGGGAATGGGGCAGCACGTGTCCGGTGGCAACGTTTTGGGGCAATGACAACGGCAGTGGCAACACAAACACAAAACAGCGGCGACAGCTGCGATATTGCCTGTTGCCAAGTGCTGTTGCTGCCGCTGACAGGAAGCGCCACTGCGCCAGACAACAACGCTGCACACACGCCCACGCCAAAAAGATATTGGCAAAAAAAAAAAAATAATACCTCAACAAAGCACACTCATTTTGAAGAGGGGAAAAGACAGCGATCTATGACAAAAGATGCGCTGGAGACAAGCAGGGGAGACCTCGGACTGGCCAGTTTAGATGATGCGTAAACTAATCTCAAAAGTGTGCCCACTACCGGGAAGGGACCTAAGCCCTTAGGACAAAAAGGAAGGCAAACACAGCCTACATCCGGTGGAAGAGGCCTCCGCTCGAAAAAATTGTATTTGAGAAGCCAGAACAGAAAAAACCCAGATGAGACATATGCCAAAGATATCAAATTTAAGCACGTAAACAAACGGATAGGGGGTGTCCTGTCCTATGTGGAAGAAAGACTCACCTGTCGTGTCCATGTAAACAATTAACGTGGCAAAGACGGTCGCAAACGAGAGCAGGCACAGGGCAATGGGCAATAGCTGCCGATAGGGCGAGGGATTCAGTCGCGGATCGAGCTTCTTGGCCTTGCAGGGTGCCGATGATCCAGATCCTCCAGAGCCGGAGCCACCTCCCCCCGCACAGCCTGCTGCCGTGAGGTGGTGATGGTGGTGATGATGATGATGCTGCTGGTGGTGTCTGTGCGGATGCTGGGATTGCAGCGGAGATGTTCTCGCCCGAGACTCGCCGCCGCCACCGCCGCCGCTCGACTTCTGGCAACAATGGAGCTGCTGCTGCTGCTGCTGGAGCGGCTGTGGCAGCCTAGTTGGCGTTGACAGGGGCGAGGAGACAGTACTGACCGAGGGCGAGCTGATCACGCTGCTCAGATCGCTTTGGTCGCCACCGCCGCCGTCTTGGTGGTGCCTGCTCGTCGTCGTGCTTTTGTGGCGCTGCTGCACATGATCCGTTTCGTCGTTGCCACAGTCTTTGGTTGGTTGCCGGATCGCCGCCTCCTTGTCCGTTGTCGTCTCCCTTTCCGGGTGGCCAAAGTTCACCTCGTCCACGTCCTCGCACTCGATGTCATCGTCGTCGTCCACCGCTGCATAGTTGGTTCGCGCAGGCAGGGTTTTTCTGGACTCCGGACTGATGGCGGGATTCGATGAACTAGGTGTGATTTGCTGGTGGACTCTGCTCAGAGCTCCCGCACCTCCTCCTCCTCCGCCGGCACAACTTCTACTCAGGGTGAACTTGTTGGGTGTGGCCTTGGCGTGCCGCCTGCTCTGCGTCGCCAATCGCTGCTGGTGATGGTTACTGCTAGTGTTGTGCTCCTGCTCCTGCTCCGCCGCCTGCTGCAGCTGCTCCACAGCCAGCGCGGGATGCGCCGAGAACACTTGCTGGGACATGGCTGCTCTATACGTTCCGGTCTCGAATCCTCCTCGTTGGGACGCCTCCTCTAAGCCCGCATCCTGGAATAAAGCAGAAGGAGAAGGAGAATCCAATTAGTACCACACAAAAACTAATTTCATAAAGTGCATTGAACTGAAGCCTCATCATTCCATCTTCAGCATCCTTGCAGCCAGCTCTCCATATGTCTGGCCGCCTTTTGTCTGCTCCCTTGCTCCTGCTCCTGCTGCTGTCCCAACTCATTTTCATTTTTATGAATAGGCAAAAATACATTTCGAAAAAAAAATAATAAATAAGAATAAGCTGAGCCCAAAAACCCAGACCCAGACTCGCACTCGAATTCAAACTCGTACCCATTCCCGAAGCCAATGCCGAAAACGAAAACGAACCCAAGAGCAAAAGTCGCTCCAAGACGGAGGCCCGAACGCCGAAGAAGAAATTGAATACAAAACTCCACCACCTGTCAAAAATCGAGCGACTGCCAGACAAAAGCCGGGCGAGGGAACGAGGGAGCGATTGCCAAAGAATTTCAACAACAACGCGAGGTATTTTGTGAACCAAATTAAAAAAGACACAGAACGAGAGTAAGCGAGATGGGCACCAGGGGCTGAAAATGCATTGCAGCGAGGCATGAGAATTATAAATGGAAAAACATTGAAGACGGCCGAGAACTGAAGAAGAAGAAGGCGATGGAGGAGGGTGTGGAGGCCCACAGTGGGCAGCGTAAAGAATTTACAAAGTGACCAGCTCACAGATCTAGAATTCTCTCTGTACTTTGAGTTTCCTTAAATTAAGTTAGTCTTGGGGGTATTTTAATAATTCTAAATAATACATATCTTCTTGTCTAACGTGGGATGATTGCTTTTAAAGGATCAAGGGACATTTTTAAATTTGTTTCTACAATTTAACATGTTTATGATGTGAAAAATTGGTCTATCTTAATATCTTCATTTCAATAATAATAAATATGAGAGTGCCACTTCTAATTCCTTGACCGCAACTGTATGGCAGCCGTTGTAGTTGCAGTTGTAGTTGTAGCTGTAGTGGTGTGTACTTGTGCGCAGGCGCAACAGACGCGCGAACGAGAGAAGCCCTGCTCGGCCTAAGCGGGAGTGAGTGAGATGGCAGGCTGTGCGAGCGAGTGAACGAGTGGAATCGAGTTCATCAACTGGCTGTGGAAACAGCAGATGTTTTCCAATGTTTGGCGGCTGTTGCTGTTGCTCTCGGATCCCGTTCCCCTCTCAGCCCAGTAGCTGTGCTCGTTGCCCTGCCCCCGAAAAAGGTACCAAGAAATCTAGAAGAGATTTGTAATGAACCGAGCAACAGGCTGAACTATGGAAAATTCAAGAATATTTCCACGGATCCGTACTTAATTATTCTTTTTCCTAAATAACGATACTTCAACCTATTGAAAAAATTATAGGAGTTTTATTTACTCTCGTTTACTATGATATTTAATTTGTTTTTCCAAAAGACACTTCCAGAAGAATATTTCAAAGAGTATTTGTCTTGCTAAAACTTTCATTCATGTAATTCTTTCTGTCTGAGTTTTTGCTTTATGAACCAAATCGGACTACGAGTATTTTTTGTTCAACCTCCTCTGGCTCGTTCTTGAAGCTCCTTTGTGCTTAGGGCAAGGCTGCCATCCCATCCGTCCAGCAGACTCGGAATAAGAATCAGAATCAGATCGCTGACCACAAGAAGCGGCCAGAGAAGCCGGAGTGGTGGTTTCATTGACTTATGTGGATGCCGCCGCGAGGCATTCGCGCATTCATTATCCATTACGCGTGCGCCCTGGTCTCGGATCGGGCTTCTCGGATCTCTTCCCTATATACACCATCAGTCCCTCGATTCCCCTTGGAGAGTGGAATATGTTTTGTATGTTTTGATTTGCTGGAATTTATTGAAACATATCCCAGCGAAGCCGGGTCTGCGAGGCCTGTGATTAAATGCCCTGCTGCTGCGGCGTCTCCTCCTGGACGTTCGCCTTTAATGATACTCTTTGCTGGGCATTCACATTCACCCGTTCGCAGCATTCGTTCATTAAACGATATGGTTCCTGGAATGAACCGAGCTTAAATGGGCCCATCTGAGAGATAAGTCGAGCATCTGCAGGTTGCAATTGCATGTGGGTAGTTTTAAAGCAATAAAGTATCTGGAGGAGTTGTCCCTTTAATCGATGGCCATGAGACAGTGAGCGATATTATTAAGCATTTTAAAAACATAAACCTAAAACTTTTGTTTTATTGCTTGAATTGAATTCTTTTTTCCCACAACTATCAACTATTTAATCCTGTTCTACACACTTTCCCAAATGGTTTTCAGACCATCGAACATTTAAGATGCATTTTCACAAGGTGCTCAAAGAAACTTCAAGTTTACGGACGCGTTTAATGGGCTTTTAATTCAGTAATTAGTTGGTTCGTCTTTGATTTGCAGTGCGTAAATAAAGCGCCGTGAAATCGAATTAAAATGGAGCGCGAAAAGGGAGAGAAAACAGAGAGATACGCAGTGTATCCACTGGATACTGCAGGCGGTCGGTCTGGCGTGTGATTTACGGCTTGTCGCAGCGCATGAAATCGATCGATTTGAGAGAGCGACAGACAAAAAACAAAAAATAGGAAATCAGAGGGAGCCGACGACGGCACACGGATGTATCTATGCATCTCTATAGCTATATCTATAGCTATATATCTACAGATGTGTCTGTATCTCTATCAATAGCACTGTGTGCGCGCTTTTGCCGGCGTCGCTTTCATTGATGCTGCCCTTTTTTGTGTCTGCTGGCTGTCTGGGAAATTGTTGACTTGGCAACAGCATCTACATAGCGTCTATAGCCCCCTCTGTGACAGTGCCACCTCCCAAATGGCGCCATCGCAGAGGTCACCGAGATTCCAAACGAGAGGGGATGGTCTGTTGCAAGATTTAGGGGCAGCTCCAGAAGCCGGAGAAGGAGGAGCACGAAGAGCATGAGGAACATGACGAGCAGGAGGAGATTAAGGCCCTGCAATTTTGACCGTTTGGCGTTGTGCAACATATTTTGCGGACCCAATTCTAAGAATCGCCAAGCCAAGCTGAACAAACAACAAAATGAGCAGGGCAAATGGAAAAGGAAAGGTTGAACAAGGTGGCACATACACAAGAAAAAACGCCTGAGCCAATCTTGTCTTTTCACCTTCATATGAACCACATATTTCTTATAAGGGCATTCTCATATATTTCCAAAAATGTGTCGTTATTAAAATCATACATTTCCAGTATTAGAGATCAGACAAAAAGATTTATTAGTAACCGCTTTCGTTGACATTTTCTGCAAGTGTAGAAGCAACAACAGCAGAGGAAGAACCACCGAGCGAACATGCCACAATAATGTTTTGCGGTTAATGATCGTGCGATGCGAGGTACGTTTAAATGTAACACGGAGCAGGAAAGAGCCGAAGCTGGTGAAACAGTGCGAACGAGCAGTATGGGACTAGCGGACGGCACAAGACATTTTGATAAAACATTTACAAACGCACTCAACCAGAACTCCATCATACCAACCACACAAAACAGCGCACAGTTAGAGGGAATGTGGAAGGTAGCCAGAGAGCCAAGTCACCAAGGAAAACAGAAACACCAGCAAATGCTTCAAAACAAAAAAAAAAGGAAAAAGTATAAAAACAAGAAGCGATGACGATGGGCAGCCAAGTAAGAAAAAGGCTGGCACAGCTCGTAGAATTATTCTGCTACGCTTTTAACCATATGGTTTATTTATACAACAACAAGAGGCACAAGAACAAGGAGTGCAGGGCAGGGCAGGCCAAGAGCAGCACCAGCAGCCACTCACCAACATTGGTAACACAACAAAGTGGCAGACAATAAAAATGCAATTCTAAAAAGTCCAGCAACAACAACCACTGGGGCAACGTTGCACATAGGAATTCTTCGTTTTATACACTTGGATCTCCAGATATCTTATGGATAATATGGCAGGGGGAAGAGAACGGAGCGAGCCAAGCGATCTCGTTGATTACGAAAGTTTTGTTGGGTTGACCAAGACGGGATTCCTTAAAAAATACACAATAAAAACAACAAAATGGTAGGCAACATTGCAGACGGGGCGATAATGTTGAAATATGTGTTTAGTAAACTATTCGTAAATCGAATATTGGGTTTTAGCTGGCTGACTCTATAATGTGCATTAGTAAGGAAACGTCCTTAAAATACGTTTAATATACATTCTTTTTCTACGAAATATCTGTTGCATAGCTTAGCCTAACTACGCCTTTTAATTTAGATAAAACCGCGGCCGACTTAAGTGAGCCTCTCCTTGTCTTTCGAGGCGGTTCCCTAAAAAGTTGTTGAAATTTTCCAATTGTTTCAAGTACTTCTCTCCCCTGCCTTTTACGCAAAGGTATTTTTTTTCCTTTTCTGATGGCTACTTAGAAATGAGCTCCGCCACGCTGAACGCGCTAATGAAAAAATTGCTTGCCAGGTAGGAGAAGGTATTTCGTAAATTTATTGGTAGCACACAGAAACGTGAAAAAATACAAAACTGCTGGCCAAATGTGTAGCATATGCTGCAAAGTGGTAACAGGGGCCAGGAACCTGGAACCTGGAACCTGTGTGGTCGTCGTGGCGGCGTTGACTTATCTTGGCTTGTTTATCGGCCAGCGTCGTCGGCGTCGTCGTTTTAATTGTTTGTGCCCACGGCGTCGGCTTGTAGGAGTTGGCCAGGACAGGGCAAGTTGGTTAACTTGGCCGGCAGCAGCTACAACAGTTACTTCAGCAAGTCGTTCTAGTAAATTAGCACATAAAAATGCGGCTGGAAAGTTGCCAAATAAAAGGCGGCAGTGGCAGCAGCAGTTGAGGAATCTAGGGTAACTTGAAAATGGCAAATGTTTGCAGCCGCTGCTATTTTATTGCATTTGCCTTTGCCTTTGCATGTTGGGAATTTATTACCAAAAAGCGGCAGGGGGCCAGGCCAAGAGGCGAACCGCCCCGGGATATGTCTGTTGGTAGTTGGTCCTGTTCCTGGACAGATGGCGTGTGCCAGGACTAAGGAGGAGCTCCGCAAGACTCCCTGCAAAATGCAATTCATCGCGTTGCATGCGACAATTGGCGGGGCACTTTGATTTCGCCAGGGAATCTATACGAGGTCTAAAGGGAGGACCCCAACAAGGAGCACCAAGGAACCCAAGAAAACTCAGGAAGCCAAAGCGCTTATCTTAATGTCTGCCTGCCAGGCGCAATATGAACTCAGTTGAGGCACGAAAATTGACTTAATGTGCCGCATTCAACCGGCGGCAGCTGCCCGAAAAAATTTCTGCGCCCCAATAAAATTGTGGGAGTTATTTGGCTAATTACGCCATTGGCCCATTGATTGTTTACTTTAGTCGCTGCCTAACTGTGCGCATCTGGAGCAATAAATTGCATCTATTGATGATGAGAGTTTCATTTGTTGTTGACTCCAAGTCTAACAACATTTTGCCATGGATATTGAGCTCTCGCTATGTTTGTTGATATCCAAAGACATTTGTTTAGAGTGGAAAATTCGATTGCATCTCTACTATGTTGTTAATTTATTAGTAGCATAGCACCTGGCCGATGGGCCTTTGAATATATTAAATATAAACCCAGTTGCATTATCATTAAAGTAATCCAAGAACACTTCCGCAATTAACAAAGTTAACTGCAAATTACAATCGCCGCTGGCCAGCTGGATAATTATGCAATGTTCATCTCGGCATAATTTCGCAATTAAATTGAAGTCCATAATCTATTTCACATCATCGCAGTCAATTGCCAGCGCGTACTCGCATTTCCAGAGAATCAGAACGTTATATTAATTTGAACCCCCGATCCGTATCCATCCACGAGATCTTCACGCCGCTGCTGACGTGACTGCAGCCAACCAAAGCTCAATGAAGCGGTGGCAAAGTGGGAAAACAGAGATGCATTGAATACCCCAAGATACAGTAGTCACTTCTAAGAAGATTCGTAAAATTTCTTTCTATTAAAGGTGTTTTTTCACAAACTTTTGTGACTGTTTAGCATTCTAATCATTATTTATAATACTACTTGTTTTATTTCAAAAACTTTCAGTTTCCACTTGCCATAGACTACCACCAGATTCCACTGTACTCGAAATGCAAAAGCGAAGAGATGCATCGCGTAATGAGCATCACGCACAGGATCCACAGAATTGGAAATGGATCAAGAGCAACGGATACAGATACAGATACAGATACAGCTGTCGATGCAGAGATACGGATACAAATGCAGCAACTACAACAAGTACAAGTACGCGGGTCAAGCAGGTACAAATGCAACAAGCGTTCACTCGGCTGATTAGAAAGAGAGCGAGAGATTTGTTGGAAACATAAACAATATTTGATGGTATTTGTTGTTGCTGCTGCTGCCTTTTCCTGATGATGAGAATGAAAATGAGCATGGTGATGATGACGACGATGAAGCATCGACGGTGGCGGCTGCTTCTTGTGTGTCTACACATGCATGACGAATGGGAAGAGCCCTGGAGAGCGGCGATCGGAAAGAGGAGGAAAACCTAGAGAAAGACCGGCATAATAATTCACTTAATCAGGCTTGAGCGGATTTACCCAGTGAACGAGCCAAGAGAAAGAAGAAAAAAAGCCGAAAAGCAGCAGAATTGGCCCAAACCAGATAATAGACAAATTGCTGCTGATAAAGCGTCAGCAACAGCAGGCAGGGAAATCGTTGAAAAATCGAGGAAAAACGAAAGAGATTGAGCCGTGCGCGGCGGTAAGTGGATGCGGGTTCGCTTTGGGCAGGTGAAAAATGAAAATTGAGATTATGTTTAGAGAGAAACCCCTAACCCTCAGCCTCGTCCTCACCCCTACTTCACCGCCAAGATCTTCAACCACTAGCAGACTTCACTTTACTTCGCATCTCAAACACATGTCGCTCTTTTCTCATTTTTCCCTTTTGGGCAGAAAACGGAAGAAGACTTTGCTATGCATGAATGGGCAGCAAAACAAAGGAAAAGGAAAAATATAAAGAAAATGAAAGACGCAAACCAAGAAAACTCAAGTGGAAAATTTTCACCAGGATGAGAGAGATCCGAAAGGCAGAGTTTTCCGATCCACCGGATTGGATTGTGTGTTTGCATGTGCATTTCTGTTTTGGTTTTTGTTTGCAACACGTCCCACTGCATGCCATGTTGCCTGACTTCACATTCAAATGGCATGACATTTCACATTTCTGGATGGATTCCGAATTTAAATGGAATTGCTCAAATTGCAGCCGGAGTTTGGCTCGAAAAAATAAAAGATAATGCAGGGATTTACCAGGAAATGGTCCCCATAAAATAATGACACATTTTTTGAGCAGCAGTTGAGCATTTTGAAGAAGTGTAAGTCACAGCTCTTATTTATACATTGAGAAATACGTTTAGTTCTCAATGAGGACATTGTCAGCATATAATTTAGTAAGTAAGCTCACAAAACAGCAAATACATTCTCATTCACCACCGATACTCGGAAAACCCAACTGGATATTTCAACCAATTCAATCCTTTTTACATAATCCTCCCTTAACCAGGTCTCGAGCGCCATTTTTGCCTGCGAATAAGAGTTCATGCATCGATTGCATAAATCGCAAAAGCGCCAGGAAACCGAAGCCAGCACACAAATGGCAATAAATGTCAGTCAAAGTGCAGAGAACGGGCAAAAGAGGGACCCAAGGAGCAAGGAGCAGGACGCAGAGGGCGCAGGGCACTCGCAATCGAAGTCAGGTCGTGTCAATAAATCGAAATGTAAACTCAATTTACAAAATTGAAATTGAAGCAGGCCGCACGCAGAGGGTTAAACGCAATGCGATGCCAGCAGGGAGCGGCGCACCTGCGCACAATGTTCCGTCCTGGACGGGTTTTCAGAACTGATTGGGAAAGACTGCAGGCTTGGTTTTTATCCTCTGTCACTTGGGTGGCGAAATCAAAACAAGTAAAAAAGGAAACAAACCTAAAAACAAAGCTGATCCTATATTATTATTATTCTTCTTTTCAAAAACAATTTTTTAAATTTATTTTTCAGTATTTTAACAAATGTTTTCTACATCTCTAGCACAGAACAAACATATAGTTTGTACCACTGTACTACCAAAATTGAGGTGTGTGACCTTTTTCTACGCTTTTGACTTTGCCGTAGTAACTCTGCTTTTCTTCATCGTTTTCAGTTTTTATTTTCTGTTTTTTAGGTTGACGTGTGCGAAGCATTAAGTAAAAGCAGCAACAACAAAGCGACTATGAAATTCGCATAAAAGTCTGGGAAAAGTAAAACGGTTTACGTGCGGATTACAAAAGAGCAGCGGATGGGCGGTCGGAAAGCAAAACTAAATAAACCGGGGAAAAATCAAATAAAACAAAACTCCATTTTCGCAACCAGCGAACGAGCTGGTTGCATACATGCTATGCTATACAATATATACTATATACCACGAATATATAGTGGGAAATCCGGGGAGGCACGTGCGTGGTTCGCGGCTCCATCTTCAATGGAGGCATTCAACTCTGGTCAAGCTGTGGCATGGGTGGGCGGCGTAATTAGTGGAGCTTCCAGCAGGTGCCTCGGGCGGTGTCTGCCACCGAGTGGCACCCTAATTTGCCAAAAATGATGGAGTTGCTTTATCAATTTTTGGCTCGTGTGACGGCACCCCGAAGGGGCATGATCATGGGTTCTCAGGGAGTGATGTGGGTCTCGGACCCGAACCTGTGGCGCATTGAACCCAAACGAAGGGCTGAGAGCTGAGTGTAACCAAGCGGTGCAGCATGTGCAGCGGCTTGTTGCAGGCGGCGGCAGCAGGAAGCCAACAAATTACGGCCGAGCCACTCATCATCAGGTGGTGCGACACGTCGAGTGATTGAGTGCACAGAGAGAAAAATAATCCGGAATTTGGAGATCCTTGCAAGTTTAATATTGAGAACAAAGAAAGTTAATATGAAATAAAATATTGATAAAGGCTTATTTCTTATTCTCCAATTTTTATCGATGTGAAAACACAAACACTCGCCAGTTTTAAAGGAACACACCGAAAATGGAATTAATTCCAGAAGTTCTTAGTTAGTTATTTCATTTAACTTATTCTCTGTGCATTAACGAGTAGAACAAAACTGAGTGACGAGTTAGCTTCGGTCGGCGGTAATTTAGTTCAACTGCCAGCCATGACACATTTTTACGGGCCTTTCTGGAGCGAAACGAAGAGACCGAGTGCCCCTACCGACTATCCCTCCCCTTCTGCTCTCCGCCAGTAATTGAAATTGAAGTTGAGGAAAATGGCGACGTTGCTTTTAATTGAACTTAAGCTGTTCTAACGGCACATTTCCCAGCTAAAAAACACTTTTCCAACTAACTTTAACCACATTTAAATGTCTCCTTTTGTGCGTTGTCATTGTCATATTTATATGATTGGAGGCGAAGTGGTCTGACTTATCTGGCTGGAACGTGGAGGAACTTGATTTTCGGGCCGGTCGAGGGAGCCCCTCCCCAACTCTTAAGAAGTTGTTAAAGTTTTACCACCGCAAACCGGCGGGGAAAGAGAGAAAACGTAAAGAAAAAGAAATAATAACCATAACAAAACTGAGAAAACTTTGACGCTGTCTTCCAGGTCTATCCCCCCCCAGTCCTTCCCAATTCCCTGCTGCTTTTCCCTCCACTTTAGTTTTGTTGTGCTGAAGACTTCTTCCGACTTTATTTAGTTTGGTATCCGTATCATTTCCTTCACAACACACCTTTTTCTCCATCTATCCATCCATCTCTCTCGGTCTTTCGTTCTTCTGCTGCTTCTTGCTTGTTTTTTCCGCTTTTGTGGTATCCCGTGCTAGTAATTCAAAGGGTATATTGCATTCGTGCAGCTTTGGACCATATATAATAATAATAATACATAAAATAATAATAATACATAAAAAAATAATAATACATAAAATAATAATAATAATACATATATTAAAACTAATCATTCTTAAATCTGCCTCTTATTTTACAGCTTTAAAATATTTTAAAGTATTTATAGTATTATCAAATCTAAAGACCAGCCAATATCTTACGATGTTACCTATACCCGGTACCCCATAGTCGGGGACACTGGAGTCGATTACCCATGTTTTGTTTTTGTTTTGGCAGTCACAACTTCTTTGGCTTTGCCATTGAATGGAAGAGAGAAGAATCCATCTTGGCTCTGTGGTCTAGAAAAACTTGTAACCACAAAAGTTTGTATTTCAAAGCAACCACACTGTGATTCTTCGTCATCTACCTTTTACTCTTCAGTTTTCCCCTCGCCTGCTGCTTTATTTTCTTGGTCGCTTTATTTGTTGTGGTTGTTGTTTTGGGGACGGCGACACTTGGATATCTTTTTTTTGGTCGGATTTCTGTATCTGTGCGGTTCATTGTTATAATTATGGGAATTATTATTGTGGTTTTCACTCGGCTTGCTTTAGCTTTTTTTCTTTCTTGAAGAGGGAACTGAGAACTGGTTTTTAAACACAAGAAGAACCAACAATTTTGATGTAATCGATAAGAAAAGTGTCTGGGAACCGTAAGGATTGGGCCAATTTCATTATTTCCACCCGAAAATGTTGAGACAATTGGAGAAGTCGGAGAGATTTTCATCAGTAAATTGCGAATTAATTTTTGGATGGTCCATTGAAATGGGTTGTTTATTTAAAGCGGCTGAGATCTCAGCCAGACATTGTTTACACCATGCGGAGGATGGAAAGCCAAAATAGATGGAAATGGTTTGTGTTATTCCTCCACCGCAGGTAACGCTGATTGATCGGGGCTATGCTAAACACAAATCAAAGGTAATATTCTTAATAGACTTATTGGAAATAATCTTATCACGACTAACAAGGAGGGTCAACCAAACCCCATTTGTTGTTGCATATGAAGGAGTTATGGTCTTGGCTAGGGTTTTACGAGCGGCTTAACTCAACTTCCCACACATCACTAAGTGAATCATTAAACAAATTACAAATTAGTATGCCAGTTATAAATAGCTTCGAAATAATACATAAATAAATAAGCCAGATCTATATAGACGTGTATATGTTTGTACACCGAAACCGAAACAAGAACCACCTCGGGCACCTACAAAGTAGGTAAACATACTGTACATGTCCGTACATCAATGTTGTGTAAATATTGGCGCAATGAGTTGGTGTTGGTCTCTATGAAAAACTGCACCACCCACAGGCGATCGGCGTCTATATAGTTGGGGCCCCATAACCGATCAGCGCGGTTAGTCAGCTGTTTGCAGTAGGTAACAATATGATGTGTGTGATCCAGCTCAAAGAAGCCAGGGTCAAAAAAATTTAATTTTCGAAATTTGAAAGATGACTATTTTTGACCATCGTTTGACCATGTTTGTCCACCCTTTACTTTTTTTTTACCACGTCCAGTTTCGAAAATATGGAATTTCGAAAATTTTCGAAAATTTTCGAAAATCAAAAAGTTGACTT
>VNJV01015483.1:0-20905 GCA_008042635.1 Drosophila nikananu | reverse complement strand
CGAGTGCGATTTTCTCTATCCATTCGACGTAGCTCATGATATTCGTGAACACGCTTACTCCTTGGCACAATTGGGTGCCGTAGCTAATGATTCCAAATTGCGTTTGGCGCCTCACGTCCCCGTACCAGCCTTCGGCGTACAGTGGGCCTCCCGAGTCGCCCCCGCAGGCGTCTCGGCCCCCTGAGTTGGAGCCAGCACAGATCTGTGTGGACGTGTCATTGCTCCAGAAGCTTTCCTGACACCTGATCTTCGGTAGCCTGTCAAGGGTGACGGTCTGGAGCACATTACTTGTATCCTGGCTCCCCGTTTTTCCCCAGCCAACGGCCGTGAATTTTGTAAATGTTCTATCCATGTACGATTTCTTCCGCGAATCCACCTGAATGCAAATGGGTTGAATATATTTGTTGAAGGACACGCATCGGGATAGTCTGAGCAGAACTATGTCATTTATATTGTTATGAGTTTCAAATTTATCATGTACGTAGGCCGCGATCACGTTAACATCTACTCTGCCGGTCTGGTTCTTTGACGATCGATCGTAGTCTCCCAGGCGGACGATGCTGTGCGAAGGGGATATTAAGGTGTCAAATATAAAAGAATTTACGGATGTCACTTACATGTTTGTTTTATTGTGAGCGCAGTGAGCAGCCGTCATTACGAAGACTAGGAAAGATTCCCTGATTAGTTGTGAGTCACAGAAATTCCCTCAAGATTGCTTACATTCGGTAATCAGTGTTCCCCCGCAAAAGAAGCTTGGCGGCTGGCCGTCCTTGCCTGGAGTCATGAGTACGGCCATCCAGGGATTGGAACCATCAATTGCATCTATTCCTCTCATTATTTTAGGCCCTATACTGGAGTCCATATGGGAGTCCCCTTCGTAGCCAACGCCGCAATTCTCCTCCAAAAGCTTGGCGGAAGCCTGGTCTTGCAAGAGCAACCCGAGGAAAGCCACGATAAGTACGGAGGCAGTCGTCATTCCGATTGAAGAGATGCGAATCAACTGAAGTCAGCACAGAGAGCAATTCTCGTATTCAAGACGAGGCTTATCAGCGCTTTTGGCTATTCCAGGAAATTTGTATTACCTATACTAAAAGATTGTGGTTTCTTCGTTATTTTCGTTAAATCATTTGGCATGTACAAAAATAAAACAATTTTCATGTGAAGCACATATATTATATCTGACCTTTGCTCTCGGATTATCTTTTTTTATAAAACCCAAAGTAATAAACTAAATAAATGAAATTCCTGGAACAGAAACTGATACAGCAAATTCTTTTATTATTTTTTCTATAATAAGTCTACATAAATAAAGCCACCTTATAACTAGATTTAAAATGTAAGAAAAGTTCTCCAATAAAAGCCAAGAAGAAAAAACCAAATTAGACTGAAATCCGTTGAGTTTAAGCGAAGTTACGATCAAAAAACCACTGAAAGGGATCGCGATTTTTGAGCCAATTTTTTTTTCCAATAAATCGAAGGGGTTACATCGTCAAAAATTGGCCAAAAATTAGAAGTCGAGTTTTAAATGCAGAAAAGTTCACCATTAAAAACTAAGAAGAAAAAACCAAACCAGACTGAAATCGGTTGAGTTTAGCAAATGTTACGATCAAAAAACCACTGAAAAAGTTCGCAATTTTTAACCCAAAAATGAACCCATTTTTTTCAATAAAATGAAAGGGGTTACATCGTCAAAATTTACAAAAAATTTGCAAAAAATTAGAAGTTTAGTTTTAAATGCAGAAAAGTTCTCCATTAAAAACTAAGAAGAAAAAACCAAACCAGACTGAAATCGGTTGAGTTAAGCAAATGTTACGATCAAAAAACCACTGAAAAAGTTCGCAATTTTTGACCCAAAAATGAACCCATTTTTTTCAATAAAATGAATGGGGTTACATCGTCAAAATTGACAAAAAATTGTCCAAAAATTAGAAATCGAGTTTTAAATGCAGAAAAGTTCTCCATTAAAAACTAAGAAGAAAAAACCAAACCAGACTGAAATCGGTTGAGTTTAGCAAAAGTTACGATCAAAAAACCACTCAAGGAGTTCGCGATTTTTGACCCAATTTTTTTTGTCAAAATTGACAAAAAATTTGCAAAACATTAGAAATCGAGTTTTGAATGCAGAAAAGTTCTCCATGAAAAACTAAGTAGAAAAAACCAAACCAGACTGAAATCCTTTGAGTTTAAGCCAAGTTACGATCAAAAAACCATTGAAGATATTAGCCATTATTTACAAAGCTTAACTATAGTTTTAAATTAAATAAAAAATTAATTAAATAAAGGTGGGAAACGTGGATAAGCAAAAACCATTTTTAAACCCAGATTTATGTCTCGGCTCTGGCACTGCTTTGGCAGTTAAAAAATGCAACAGAGAAACTTAGCTAAAGCAAGCAGTGCTTTTGTTTGTCACAAATAAAAATGTCCCAAGTGTGGCGCCACCTATGTACGAGGCAAACACAGAGCAAGTAAATCCAGCAGTGGCGCCACTGTGCTTACTATTTTTTTTTTTTTTTTGACATACAGTGGTGGTCAAAAGAGTTTACACACTGTGAAATGGTTTGATTTTCTAAACAAAAATAACACGAAAGGGAACTTAAAGGATGAGTATAAACAGATTTTTTACTCAAACAATTAAAATACCACCAAAACCTTAATAAACTTGTTACCTACCAAGTTTGAATATTGTATTTCAGCTTCCAAATCTCTAGAATTGTGCGGTATGGAAAGTAGAACAATAATTACAAACATCTTGAAAATGCAATAAAATTAATATAATTTTTTGTATATAAAAACTGCTCGTAAATCCGGCTTAGAACGGGAAAGGGGGACAACAAGTATGTAGTAATAAACACCAGGGTATTTTACCTGTACAAATAATTAATTGATAATTCGTAAATATCTCTTAACAACCTCTGTGTCTTCACCAGCAGCAGGTGAATGATCTAGATAGGGCTTTATATCCAAGTGTTTTAGTTCCCAAGAAATATGTACGTTTCTTGAGTAACGCTGGTGTATCTGTTTTATTTCAATTGCCTATAGTTTCGATTTAAATTGTATGATTATCAAAAATGAAAATTAAATAAATTTATTTTAATAACTTAATAATAAACGTTGTACAATATGGATAACCTTGTACAGAAAAATAATTGTTTTGTTCAATGAGGTACCACAGAGATTCCCCTGATTTCAAATGTGTGATAAATACAGCAGAAGCCTCATAAACCGCTTCCCGCTCACCTGACAGATCGATGGACTACTTAATGCCGCCACTTGTCAACGGAAAGTATAACCGTTATGAGCGCCCGAGGACGCGCACGAAGGGCAGAACAGGGCACGTGGCCAGCAGGACATCGCGATAAGCGGCGCAAACAATTTGACAATTTAATGTGGCGACAATCATCAAGCTGCAGGTCGAGGAAAGACTCCTCTTGGCGAACTCTGAAGACTCCTCAGCTCAGCTGAAATTGAAGCTCGGTCCCCGCTGACAACATTAGCAGCGCAGTGAGCAGTGAGGAAGGAGCGAGGCTATAATTATAATTCCATTACCAGGAAGCAGCAGCCAGAGCAACAGGGTGAGGTGAGCTAACCGATCCTGCGGTCTTGCAGTCTTGCAGTCTTGCGATCCTGCGCCGAGATCCTGGCCAAGTCAAAGACAATTGAGTGGCGTAATTGCCGAGCCGGCAAACTAATGATGGCCAAGGATAATGCGGGCCGCCGGGCCGTGTTAATGCAGAGCGCGCGCCGAGCTGGCTGACGACGAGCAGGTGAATCGCTAGGCGACCTGCCCCATGCCCCATGCGGAAGTACGCGCATTTCGCCCAATTCGCAGCGCATCCGATCCGATCCGCATTTGATGGAATGTCCGAAGCGCTTGCTTCCTCCGCCGCCGAGTGCTGCCAATTAGGATGCCGCTCTGCTGCACTGCCGCAGCTGCCCCACAACAGTTCCTGAACTCGCCTTAACTCACTTTTATGGGCCGCCAGGTGAGGTCGACGCGCATTCGGCGATAAGAATGTCATAAGACAAGCTCACCCAATTAACTGCGTCGCCTGGCGGAGGTGGAGCCGAGAGCCGAGATTCGTGATCCGTCCGGGGGCTCATTTGCATCCCGCTCTTTTGGCGGCGAAGCCCTGCCCAGCGGGCGATGGTGCGATGTCCCAGTTGGTGGGGGATAACCAGGAGATGGATGTGGTGCTCTGCCCCCTAAACCCCTCAACATTCGTTTGACTAAGAAGCTTCACGTAAGGAGTTTAATTGCAGTTAACGCTGATTTAAGTACTCTTTTATGCGTGGGTAAATTCAGTTTGTTATTTTATTTATTACTATTTTACTTTTACTTTTTTATGAGCCACTTTTAGTTATCCGTTGGGCAATGTGCTCTAAGAATAAGGAGATTGTAATTTTAAATATGAAAAGCATCTCAAGATTAATGCAGAGATAAGATAATAATTATTTAATAAAGTTTAAAATGCATATCAAATTATTTATATGAAATTTAGCGAAGCTCTTAAAGTGTTTTTAAATCTTCAACTCACCTTTATCGAATTTCTTTGATTACAGTTTTCTCACAAACGTTAAACATGTTAAGATCATGATTAAGAAAATAATTGATAATAAAATGTGACAAAAAAAATGATAATCCAATTTATAAGCTCTAAAAAACCAACCGATCTGTTCCGAAACCGACCTATGAAGCAGACTTCCCTGTTGTTCAAGGAGACCTGCACAGGGAGTCTCTCCCCTTCCATTATATCCATCAACGTGTGGCGTGTTTGGCTCCTGTAAGTTGTTAACTCGACTTTTATTGCCGCTCAGGCGGCGGCTGGACCACCGTAGGGTCATTGGCTTGGCTCTGGCTATCGATCCGGCCATCGATCAGTGACCGTTCGCGAAAGAGCCCTCGGCTTTGGATGGTTCACACCCGGGGCCGAGTTCATTTCCGCCCCTGCGGCCAATCAATGGCCACAATAAAGGTTAATTATGTAAATGTCACACAGTGGCTACTGTCGCCGTCATCAGTGACCGTTTCCCACTCCGATTTGGATTTCCATTCCCATTCCAATTCCCACTGTTTTAGCTATATTCCTAAACCGATTCCGATTCCGAAACGCGCTCAAAACTCACAATTTAATGGTCTCGAAACGTTTCAATTTTTATTAGTTCACATTGGGTCCTAACCTGTTGTCGGGAGCGTTCTAAATGAGAACATAACTGCTTCTGTTGCCACCGCCAATTAACCCTTCGTTGCCCGGCTCTTCCCCGAGTCGGCTTTTTACGGTTTAATTGTGCCCACGGCCAGGGACAAAACAGAGAAATCAATCTCGAAATGCGTTGACAAGTGAGGCCCAGATCACCCCTTACCCCGAAGGTGCATTTAAGTGCACCTTTAGGAAATTAACCATAAAAAATTGCCTCATTTAACAAGGCGGCGAGCGCGCGGCACTAAAAACCAGCCCAGACAGTGTCCCAACGCAGGCACACAAGAAGCCAAATGCCAAAGGCAGCCTTAGGAGAGGGAAACCCAGAGTGACGCTGGGTCACATCTTGGGGCATATGCTGGGTTTTCGGTTTGCTGCCAAGAGAGAGAGAGGTTCAGGCCAGAGGTTCTGGCCTAGAAAGCGGAAGCTCTGGAGGGCAGGAAGTCAACTTGCAACGGAAGATTTGGGGTCGTAAATTTGGCCCTGGAGTTGGTCATAAGACTCAGAGAGGAAATATTTTACTACAAGTCTTCTTCTATGCAAATTAAATCATTAATTTTTCGTTAAGAAGGAATGATTATCAATTAATTAATGTAAACTAGCCCAGATAGAGATATTCCCATTAGAGATTGTTATAATTTTCAACCTCTCTTCTCCGCTGCTAAACTCCTTATAAAGCCTCCGACTTTTGCCCAGCTCAGCCTTTCCCTCACTCATAATCGTAATCCAAGGAGTTTCTCAACCTAATTGAATGCCATTAATTGCGGTGCATGCTGCTGTCAAGCCATCAGTGCTTCCATTACCATCCCCCATATATATTTATATATATATATCGGCTGGACAAATCCGCATCCGACGTCGTCGCCGCAATGTCAAACATTTGGATCTGCTAATCGCGTAAAACATAACACCATTACCGCCATAAAATAAATTTTCTGCCATAATATCTGTCGCAGAGAAGGGCCTCGAAGACGACATCTTGTGTCCAGGTCCAAGTCCTCGTCCGGGTCCGCGTCCACGTCCAATTTCCAATGCCCCAACTGGATTTTGATTTATGCCGAAATCGCAGAGTGGCCTCTGCAAAAACCAAAAACACAAATCAAACGCAACAGCGCGACGAAACATTGCAACAATCCATGCCAGCTCTCCGGCAGCTTTCTGGCTTTGGCTCAAGATCTGGCTCTGGGCTCTGGCTCTGGCGTGGCAGTAGCTCCTAACAAGAGGAGCAACCACAGCCGCCGGGTTTGTGGTGGCAACCAAACACCAGAAAAAAAGCCAAAGGGGAGCGCGAAATCCAAACGCGAGCGGCGCGCGCGTTTTTTGTCGCGCCAAATGCGCCCAGCAAAAACGCCGCTCCGCCAGCCTCCGCCGCCTCATTGATATTTCGAGCGCGAGCGTATAAAAATATTCTGTCTTTCCCGATCCCGAGATCCCGATGCTCGATGCCCCATGTGCGATGCTCGATACTCACTGCCCGATGGCGATCCCGATTCCCATTCCGATTCTGAATCTGATTCCAATCCTGGCCTGGCCTAAAAGTGTCGCCCGAGCGGGATCGTCGCCGCGATCAGCAGAAATCGATGGGCGATGGGCGATCCAGAGGAGCCCTTTGGCAGAGCACTGAGAGAAATGGGATAAAATATATTTAAGCAAGATCTTTAATAGAGAAAGAGCACTGAGGGAAATGGGATAAAATATATTTAAGCAAGATCTCTAAAGAGATTCTCTCTGTAGTTTTTCCTTATTTTATTGAATCATTGAAATTGATGTTTCTAAATCTTATTTAAAGGGACAAAAAATATGGTCAACATATTAAACATTATATATAAAATATTTAAAAATAATATTATTAAAACCATCATTAATGTTATATAAAATAATACATTAATATTCCTCACGATTTCTATGAATCGCAGTCAAAGTTTAAGCAAAGCGTGCACTTAAAATTCCCATACATAGTTAAAAATTTCTTAGTATAAATAACCTAATGAATTATGATAAGCATTAAAGATGTAGAGCTCAGTGCTAACAGCGATTTAAAATGCATTAAATTACTGACATTCGACTAAAAGATTTTATTTAAACTGTCACAATAACAAGTCTCGATTTCTGGGGATTAAGATCCTAGCAAAACATAAGAGTATTGTTATAAAATACTTTTTATAGGTAATTATTTATTTGTACTTACTTATTTTCTGCTTACGTCAAGCATCTATCGAAAAAATAATATAAATAAATATATATTTAAGAATCTAAAATATCTTCAAGGTGAGCTCCCTTTTCTAAATGATCTCTATGATCTTGTATTTAATATCAAATTTATTATAAACTAACAAAATGTAAACTTAAATACTTGACTTCCCCTTTTCTCAGTGCCACCGTTTTTGCTTGATGTTTCCAGGGGCTGTCAGTCATAGTCATGCCAGGGCATTCCAATCTGGCCATGATCAGGAGGCTTCTGCCACCGATTCCCCGGCAGATCCAGGCCCGGCTCTGCATTCCTCACCGTCAGTTTCCTTGCGCGCATCCTCAACGCCTTTTAGCATTGTTTATGAAGTGAGTGGAGTGGAGTGGTGTGGTGTGGTGTGGTGTGGTGTGGTGTGGTGTGGTGTGGTGTGGTGTGGCAAAGGGCATGCAGCAAGGAGGCATTGGCCAGGATGCGGAATCGCCGACTGCACGTGATACAATTATGGCAGCGCCTTTTTTCCACATACTTTTTTTTTTGTGGCCAGCTTTGCATAATTTAGCCGCGCGCAATTGTCGCGGCAATTATTTTTAGCCACTGATTTATTGTTGGCATATTCAGAGTAGCCACTGCTCCGCGAGTATCTAAAGGTCTTGGGAAAGTTTCTCGCAACTTCACACCTTGGCCCGAAATGGAGCGGTGCCGCGATGCCGTGCTCCCCAGGCGGCCAGCTCCTGCGTCTCCTCCACCTTGCCACCTGCTTACGAATTCCACTCACAATGTCAGCCGCCACACCACGACGATTCCAATGCCATTTTCGCACTTCCAGTTGCAGTTGCAGCTCCCCGAGTTGCAGCCATTGTCGCCTCTGCCGCGGACTAAGACTGCGACTCAGACTCAGACTCGAACTCGAACTCGATGCCCCGCTCCTCCGTGGGCGATCGATAGTTATGGTCGTGTCAGACATCCTGTAATTTCGCTATACAGACCTCCCTCCAACCAATCCTCCAGCGTGTTGGCAACTTGTTGACACTTCATTGGCGCGCAAGTTAATTAAGAGGGGGAAGCCGCAGATACCGGGGACCACCACCGGCGGTGGAAAACACTTCATTTAGTGGCATTTAAATAGTTTACAAGGGTTTTTCAATAATGAAATTATTATAAATTAAGTTACACGCAAGTAACCCTTCATTTTTGAGATAATGCTTTAGGTAATCGGGGAACTAAATAAATTTCGAGGCTACAAAATGTGGAAAATTTGGTTTTCTGAGTTATTGAAACTCTTTTTCATGATATATATGCATACCTCTAAGTGTGCCATAAACAGCGCATAAAACATCCTCAGTTCCACCTCCTTCATTCCCACATTAAAACACTCTTCACTTACTCAGCACAATACTTGGTTTTTATTTAAATATTTATATGTAGAATTATGCAGAACCCTTTTCACCAACGCAAATCGCAGTGCTCATTGTTGAAAAGGGAATTAATACAATTTCACGTTTCTATTACCAGCAGTAATATTTTCATTTAATTTAAAGTATTTCATAGGAGATCCAGTTGTGGAAGGAAAGTGGTTTGTGAAATTCTATGGATTCCGATTCCAGCAAGTGGCTTCCAGGGGGCTTTTGGGATTACTCTAAGTAGCTATATATACACAGATCAAAACTGGGACAGTTGGGGTTAATCCTAAGGGACTCAGTTGACCACCTCTACGCTGCAGTCCTCCTCTTCCTCCGGCTCCTGCTCCTCGCCCTCGGCCGGATCCTCGTCGTCGGGGATCTCCAGCGGCAGGGGAGCTGGACTGTCCTGGCTGCTCTCACAGGAACTCGACTCCAGGCACTCCAGCCGGTGGCTGCTGTCCAAGCGCAGCCGCTTCTCCGGCTTTTTGAGCAGCTCCTCGATGGAGTACGGATTCCGCTTGCGACTGTGACTCAGAGTTGAGCCGGGAGAAGCCTCCGGCGCTGAGCCAGCGCCATGTGCACCGCCCGAGGTGGTCAGTGAGAGGGCTGCTGGCGAGGATTTGCCAGAATCGCAGTCGCTGAGCGCATCCCCAGCAGCTCCGGGGATCGAGAGATCAATGGAGCTCTCCGACTTGGTGAAGCCACCACCACCACCACCGCTTCCAGAGGCGGACGAAGCGGCCGCCGCTGCCATGGCGTGGGGCAAGTAGCCACCGGCATAGGGCAGGAACTGGCCACCCGAGGCCGCTGCCTGGGCCTGGATGTGTGCCTGGGTGTAGTACAGCAGGGAGGGATTCCACAGCCAGTGCTTGTGCAGAGCGGAGTAACTCAGATCCAGGCCGGAGACACCAGGATTCAGGCTGTGACCGTGCCCATGGCCATGCCCCATACTCGGCGGCATTTTCGGAGCAGGTTTGATGGGCATCTCGCCGGCGCCTGCGCCGGAACCCATCATCAACGCCGGCGGCGGCTTGGCATAACGTGTCGAGGTGGGCGTGGCAACCGGTGTAGACGGAGCGGCCACCGTCACAGGCGGAGGCGGAGCTTGTGGGGCATAGCCATTATTGGCTGGACCGCCACTGCCCGCGGCCTGATGATGATGAGCCGCCGCTGCAGCCGCGGCTGCTGCTGCCGCTGCCGCTGCGGCGTTCTGCTGACTGGAGGTCATCTCGTCCGTCCAGAGGCCGCTGTTGCGCAGGATCCGGTTGATGGAGCTGATCGAGGGCACCGAGCTGGGATCACAGACGCGCTGCTGCTGCAGCTGCTCGCGGATCTCCCAGGCGAACATGCCGCTGTTCTCCTCCTTCAGCCGGATGATCTTCTTCACGACGGTGGGCGTGGCCACTTGCTGGAATGGAGAGGGGAAAAAAGGAAGGGGATTCTTTAAAAATCGAGGAAGAAAAGAAATGAATTCGGGTGGCTTAAAGTCTTAATTACATCGGATAAGAAGCTAAGTTCCTTAATAAAGGTTTTTCTTGAAGTAATGTCAACAAAACAGAGTTTCTTTGCTGTCCGGCCTTGGCTTACTCCAATAGTTTATGTGGCTTCGGCAAAGGTCTTCAGCAAGGCACTGGTTTTGTTCATCAAAATGCAGTTTCAAAAAAAGGCCACCGTATTGGCCAGCAACCAATAAACCAGGAAACAAAGCTTAAATAACCGCTCACAGTTAGAAATAAAACAACATATCTTTAATAGAAATATGCCAGAATAAACTTCATTAAAACCTTTGTTTCTGACTTTAAACAAATGCCTTGACAGCAATGTCATGATAAACCTAGTAGATGCATTCCTGCGATTAAAATAACCCACATTATGCTCCTATGAAACCCCTCTCTAAAACGGTGGTCTCCAGTTCCCCCCCGACGATTAATTGCCGTGAAATTCAATTGTGCTGTAAACTAAACTAAACCAAAGTGCGCACTGAGGAGCGCTGGCGGTGAAGCGAATTTTGCAGTGCACGCAGCCACGCCCCTTTTGAGCCGACATGTTCGTGGAGAGATTTGAATCTGAGCCGGGAGCAGGAGACCCAGGACCCCCTTTGGCATATGTTAATTTGGGCATTTCGAAGGACTCTCTCTCTCTGGCGCCCGCTCCTCACGTGTGACGCGGCAATTCATTAAAAATTCATAAATACGCTAAAGCGGGTTTAAGTGGTGGGGATCCCTTCCCCTCCCGTCCTTCCGCGTTGCATGCCAGATCTTATCGGAAATCTACACGCGCACTCACCCCTTTGTGGCCACCTCTCTGTCCTTGCACTACTACTTTGTGTGTGTTTGTGTGTGGAAGGTGTAGTTCAGGTGGCAACCTCTTTATTGACCCAGCGTAGGTGTTAAATGCGCGTTTTGTTCGGTGCACAGGGCTTATTGAATCGCCATGTAAGCGGGCGTTGGGAGTGGGTGGAACAACTACTCTGCTATTACCATTCCCAACCCCATCCGTGGAGTGGTTGAGTACCGGCTGTGGCCGGGTACATTGTGCACTCCGGTGGGCGTTGCAACTACCGTTAATTAGGCGTTCTGTGCCGTCGGCAAACATCGCACCTGAGCAATTGTTTGCGCAGCCTAACCAAAAAAAAAACATGTATTTACATATAAATATGGAGGGAAGGCTTTTTGAATACCCTGGGATGTGTAAAATATGTATTCGTATGTTTTAATCAATTCTATCTCTCTGTACGACTTCTAAGGAAATGTTCGAAATATTCACCAGGGATAAATTTATCAAAACTGTATCGATATTTAATGCGAAAGTCGATATATTAGTCGTAATTTTAATACTGCGATATATATGGGCTATAGATATAGGCTTCTGTTTGCTACATCAAATCAATATATGGATGGAGAAATTATTTAAAAACATTTTTTGCTACAATTTTCTATAATTTTAATAAGCTCCAAATTTTTAAAATTAAATTCGATATTTTTCGATATCTTAGAATTTGATATTACAAGGTTTACGATATTAAATATTTGATTCGGAGCTCGACTTCGTTGTAGATAAATTGTATGGGGTTTTTCTACTCGATTTACGTAATCGGTAAAACATTTTTTAAACCAACTCAAAATTCATCAGTTTGCAGCTAGAATTTTTTTTGAATTTTGATGCAACGTGAGAGGTAAGTGAAGAGTTGTGTTCTTTGGACTTTGATTTGCTTTAGAAATTTAGTTCAAACTCTTGTCTTTCTTGCCCTAAATTCCTTTGAAACGCATTGTTTTAGTTAAAAGCATTCAGTTTACGGAATTTATTTAATTAATATTAGAAAATAAGTCAAGAAAGAGCTTCTGCTTCAGATTTAAAGCTATCCAGCAGCCTCTTCGAAAGCCAACTTTAATAGGTATTTGGTCGTGATTCGGTGTTATCTCCTGGCTCCGGGTAGTTCGCAGATCCCCTTGCCCGGCTATCATCACTATCATCGTGGCATTGTCGTCACTTGTGGTGCCGTGAAGCAGCGAGCAGCGGCTTAAACGGTAGCAGCCACACTTGATTGGGCCTGCGAACCGCACAGGTGTCCCTATTATCCCTATCATCCAGCCCAGGCACCATCCAGTTATCATCCTCCAACAGGCGAGATTGATTTGCTGCGCTCTCTCCACTCGAAAGCCCACTGGCCCTCCTCCTCCTCCTCCTCCTGGCCACTGCTCCACCGGCTGGTTCCACCTCCACCTGCCTGCCACTCCCACACGGCCATAAAAGCTGTCAGCGAGAGACATCGGGAGAACATGTAAACTAGCTGCCGGTTACAAAGCTTATCTGGGGCTATCTGTTTCCGTGTATCTGTGATACTTTATGGATTTACTGCTGTGCGTTTGATTTTTATATAATCGTTTGTTGATTTCATGCACCACAGCGGGAACCACATGTGCTTTCCCGTCACCGCCGCCGTCCCCACCGGGATCTTGTTGCTCCCCAGCCCCTTGCGGACACCCACTTACCTTGGTCTTGCTGCCGCCTATGGAACCCGGTCGTATGGAGCCCGTCTCATAGAAGCGCGTTAAAATTTTGGATACGCAACCTGGCGAGGGAAGAAGAGAACTAGGATTTAGTAAGGAGTAAGGGAGCAAGTTAAGGAGCAGGCGAACTCACCATGGGAGACCAGAAGCTGGCGGGATATATCACAGGGCCTCACTCCGCACAAGGCCAGATCCACGATCCGACGACGCACGCAGTCTGGGAGAGGACGGCCGTTCACAAAAACTCCACCCAATTGATTGACACCAGCTTGTCCTGGGAAAGGAAGGAGTAAATGGTGATAAAGATTAGTTTTGTATTTAATTTGTATACATCCAACAGGAGGAAATATCTTAGGAGGAAATAAAGCCCACTTATTGACGGCTTGCAAGAAATTTCTCTCTAATATGGAAATATCCCCTTTACCTGAAGACTTAACCTTTTATCTTTTGAAAACATGAAACTTGGTTATTTAGCTTTCTAAAATTATGAAATGCAATTTAAAACTGTTTGTGGATATATATTTTCAGAAATAGTTTGCTCTGGCAAATATTTGTAGCTTAAGCTGGCTCCATAAAGCCTAGAAAGCCGGGAAGATTTACAATGGACACACGCGTCTGGGCCACAAACCCGTAGTCCATTCCATGTTGACTTGGCTAATCTCTAGTCTCTTCCACCTGCCGCGTAGCTCCTCCTCAACCCAAGCGGCGGTCGTAAAGGCAGGCGGCAAAAGTGCGCCAGTAATAACCGTGGCTCTGTTTCGGGTTTCGTATTTAACTTTCGGGGCTCCTACGATGGCATCTCTCCCTCATTTAATTTCACTTCAGAGTTCATTAGCGGGACTCACCTGTATGCGGCATGGCTGAAATGTGATCAACAATTCAATTCAGTTCAGTCCAATCCGAAAGTGATTCGATACGATCCGATCGCTTAGTCCGCTTAGCCTCCGTAGAGTATTTTGGTTTAGTTGCTGCTGTGCCGCCACTCCGCGCTCCGCGGTTGCTTCTGCCGCTTAGTTAATCGCTGAATTTTAATCAAATTTCAAGCAAGAACGCCATAAAAACGCTTTGATGGATGTCGTCGTGGTCGCCGGGCTATTAGGATGCTTCAGCCGCAGACTGAGGCTGAGACTGAGGCTGAGACCGAGTCTGTCGATTGCTGGCGGCCCACTCCCCGAAGACTTTTTACGGCTTCCACGAAATCGGCTCCCCGTTCAGGCCTGGCCAGAACCGATCCGATCCGAACCGAACAGAGCCGTGCGGGACAGTGGAAATCTAGTAAGGAAAATACATAAAACTTAATTATTTTATAAAACTACTCGGCCGGGGGTTTAATGTGCAGTGGTTTATGTGCTCAATGGCCATGTCCAGTGACCGGTGACCAGTGACCAGTGCCCAGTATCTCAAATTAGCTCCTTATCAGGCACATTCCCGGCGCAGCGTGAACTGCGGGCCCATTATCGACGAGTCCAGGTCCCCAGAGCCAAGACCTCAAGAGTATGAAAGTATGCAAATGCCAGAGGTAACAATTAAAATGAATTTTGGCCAATTGCTCATTTCGTTAAATATGCAGCCGGGGGAGAGTGAGGGCGGCGGAGAGATATGCAAATGGGGCTTTCAGCAGGGTGGTTTCCGCTTCCTGTCCATTTCTGGCCAGGATTTGGGCCTGTCGCCAGCCTGTCAGAGGCATGAAAACGCGCTGAAGAACCGTATAAATCAAAAACTGTAACTGCCAACGCCGCCGACGACGAAGGTCCACACTTTGTCATGGCCATGTTATTATGGAATTCACATTAGATTTAATTGCCGAGCCCAAAGTCCTGGGCCCTAGTCCTGTTTTGTTGCGGCTCCCTGCCACTTTTCAGCCCATAAAATCGCCGAAATGCGCGTGTTAAGCCACCAAAACACCGCACGCACCACATACTCCCTCCCCACAGAGCGAGAAAAACAGAAAAAGAACTCGAAATTAAGTTGTTCATTAGGTTTTTTTTTGTCGGACTCTCCTCCGTCTTCAGTCTCAGTTTTTGAGTCTCAGCGAACGGGAAACTCGTGCTGGCCGTTAAGGCCATAAACCCCAGTTGGCCCGGGGCCAAACTTTAACCGGCAGCGCGATAAGGATTCCATTCCATCGCTGGCTTTGTAGAAAGTGAAATAGACATTCCGGCCGAAAGAAACCAATTTGGGCGCAATGAAAGGGTTAATTTCCCCGCTGGCGTGCTGCTTGACCATTTCGCTGGAATACTTTTTTGTTTTCCTGTGTGATTTGAAGACCAATTGAGGCCAGTGAGCAGTGAGCAGTTTCCAGCAAATAGTTTTGGGACATAGTAAACCCCTAGATTTGGTGCAAAAACCCACACTTAAGGGTTCTTCCAATCAGGGTTTTGGGAGAGGAGAAGCTAGGCGAAAACTTGCTGTTTGATTGATATCAAATATGGTTCCAGGGGAAAGGGTTCTATAATTAGTTCTTAATTCCCACTGAACAGGTAATATTTCCTTGAGGTAACCATTCCAGGCAAATAAACAAGGAGTAATATTATATTATGAATGGTTATATATGAGTTCTTAAAGGAACTTTGTTGAAAAGAAACTGTCTTGAGTTAAGAGCGATGTTTTTTAAATGGAAATGGTGTTGTAGTAAAGATACTGTTTAGATTTACAAACCTGATACCTCCCTACTTCTTTAAGACTAGAAAATATCATCCTATTCTCTTGAGAATAATATTATATTATAATATAATAATATATATATTTAATAATATATATAAACCCCACACTCTGTTCAAGCTCAGATCCCCTGTATATGGTACTTAAAACAGAGTATTAAAAACTCTCCGCTCATTTAAAAACCTACGGTTTTCTTCCAACTTTAACTGCCACCAGATTCTACCTCAAAATGTGTTTAAGCTTTAGTAACCCCAGAGTTATATTTAGAGATATGGCTAATCTCGGGCCCCTCAAAGCCATTCAGGTTTTTAGGGGCAGATATATGGGCATGTCATAGGCTACCGATTTCTCCACAGATCCCAAAAAGCGACTCGTAAGTCTCAATTAGCTCCCCGTGCACATGTCAAGCGGAACAGACATAAAAACCGATGGAAATTAGTTAAACATACAATAATTTAAATTCGTGCTATTACCGAAAGTGGAACCGACATGTTGGCCGAGCTTCTGTTTCGGATCCCGATTCCGATTCCTCTCCCTTTTTCCTTTATGAGAGCCCCCGCTGATCGGTGCTGTATCGATCGAGCCAGAGCATTAACAGCCGCTAATTAAAATAAAAAAATTATAATAAAACGTACGCTTCACCATTTGAATATGATTAGAGCTCCGGATGGCTGGACCGCTCGGTGGTTGCCTTTCTGGACCAAACTTAAGTAAGTTGTCCGGCGGCTCGTTGGCTTAGAAAGCTCTGAAATCTCCGAACTCAATGAGCCATAATGGCAGCCAGAAGAGACACGGCGATCGGCATGACAAAGAATTAATTAGCATACGATTTTTGACTTTTGTCGCTCGCTGGACTCGTGGGAAAACTGAGGCAACTCTGTCAACGATCTGCAAAAACGATCGATCGACGGAGACGGAGCCCATTGTAGTATGACTTATCTCAGTCCGGCGGAAGTTCAATTGGCCGTAGTTTTGCATTGCAAATTTTCTGGCAAAGCAATCCGGTGGCCAGAGCCGCCAGCCATCCGGTGGCATCTTCCACTCCCATTCACAACCGATCTCGGGCGAAACTAACGCCGCCGCTTGAATGGAGATCGGCACCGTTCCGTTCCGATCCGTTAGATCGTTGTTCATTAAGAAATAAGCCGATCGTTTGGTTAGCCGGAGCAACGGGTGTGGAGGGGGGGTTTGTATGGACCTGAGACCTCAGAGCGATGTGTCGGCCACGATAAGCAAATATCGTTATTAAAGCCTTTCAAATAATGCCGCAACCTGCTCGGCGGCAGCGACTCGATTTAATGATTTAGTTGTTGAGAAAGCAAATTATGCGCAAACAAATTGATTACGATCGTTTATGGTGGTCATTATGGGCAGGTCGATCGATGGGACCCGAGGCGGTTAGATCTTAATTAAGTCACCCATAAGTCAGCGAAGATGGCTTTTGTCAACTGTTGGAATAATCCGGGTAATTCGGGGGATCATTTTTTGTGAGCAAAGTCTGGGGGTTTCGCTGACTAAATGGTTGAGTGCAATCCCCCCTTTGCATTTTGGCTTATCTGGTTTTGAAAATTGATTGATAACACATCTGTTTGAAGGCCCAAAGTGCTCTAGTTATTAGCTAAAAGGGTTTTATGGTTATTAAGGTGGGGAAAAATGTTGAAAATTTATGCATTGTAAGGTTTTTTCTTTAACAAATTGATATCTTGTGTATATCATATTTTAATTCAAACTTTTGATGAATTTAATGCGGCTATTTGTTCCCTTAATGTTCAATTTATTTCTCTAATTCTTCAAATATTCCAAATATCCTTCCTAGTTTATTGAAATGTCTTTCAATGAATATGAAATTGATTATGTAAGAACAATCTCCAAGATATAAACCCAATTAAATGGAAATGAAGACGATGTCCCACAAACATTGTTCTAATTTCAAGTTTCAAGTTTCCAAAACTCACCTTTAAATCTTTATATAGTTTAATTTTATATTTTTTCTTGATGAACGCCGGCTATCCACAATTCCGGCTAAAAAGCGAATCCTTTGAGCACTTGAGCACTACACACTTTCCGCTTGAGTTTATGCCGCGGATATTGACTGATTATCCAGTTCAGAGGCGCGACGGTAGGCTGAGCCACTTATATTTTCTAGCTTTTAGTTTAGTTGTCACTTTTTTGTATATATTTTTGTTTCAAGAGTTCGCGGCGCGACGCACCTTGTCACTCGACCGTCAAAAATTCGACTAACTGCACGCGAATCGCGCGGCCGGCGCATCGATCACCGCTTAGCTGGGGAGTTGGCTTCGTGCCTCGCCCGCGGTCCATCGGCCAGCGTTTCCTACTGAGGCGCCGCAGAGCGAAGCCGCCACACCACTCCAACACACATAATCTTCCACACACACACGCACTCGCACACACCCCGACACACTCTTTCACGGGCGTTTTTCTGGTGTAACCGGTTTTTCACGGCTTCAACGTCTGAGGCAGTTCCAGCCCCATTTGGCCCACTGTCCACCAATGGGCGAAGGCCTTGGTCGCGCATGCGCTGCCCGCAGCTCCGATGCTCGTCTGCCATTGGTCGAGAGTCGCAGGAGTGGCGGGGGGCCAGGTGAGGCTTCCTCCGGGAGCGAAATTGACACGGCCACCGTGGGTTAAAAGCCGCGATGACGAAAGAAGCCATAAAGTGTTCTTTGAGGTTGGCTAACAGAGAGGAGTTTATTGATATTGGGAAATATTACAGCTGAAGAGTTTTAGTTATAGTTTTTCCTTTCAGGTTCCTTACCTGGAATATTGTGTGAATATTGTTAGAGATATATTTAATTACCAGAAACTAATTGGAAGTACAAATTGAATTTCTTTCTTTGACTATTTTAGTTTCTTCTTGACTTTAAAGACAACCATAATAATCTAACTTTACTCTTTAAACAGTTAGTCTCCTTTAGAAATTTTAAAAGTAATTTTAATTATTACATTGATTCTAATAAATATTGAATAGCTTCACTTAAACCCAATTATATTTCTTTAATCGTTAATGTGACCGTTTGCTCTCGTTTACCTCTTTGGCTTTTGCAAATCGATCAACATCCGTCTACAACCCCCTTAAATTAATTTCTTTGTATTTACTATTCCTAATTAATAAGAATCCTTTTAAATTGTAATTTATAGAGCTGAAGATTAAACTAAAATATAAATTTAAAGCACTTCCTTGCCCGACTTGCCCCAGTGTGCGCCCGGCATAACATCCGTGCTGCCCGCCTTCGCTCGGTTAACGCTTTAGGGGTAGTCCACGGTGCCTGGTCCCTGGAAGATGAGGTCCCGGACAGAGCAGAGCAAAGAAGACCAGGCCAGGGCAGAGCGTTGCGGCAGAGCGTAGCCTTATCCGTAGCGTTCCGAAGCCAAAGCCGTTGCCGTTGCCGTTGCAGCCGCGTTCCGGCCAATCGGCGGAGGCAACGCAGCACGCACACGCTCTCACTCTCTCGCCTGGCAATTACCCCCACCACCAACGTGCACCCAGTGGCACCCACACCCAGGAATCATCCGCAGAGCCACATCCGCATTGTGACACAGCGCTGGGCATAGCCGTTACCCGGGCGAAACAGCCACAGCTACGGCCACAGCTACGGGTTGTCCTTCACTTGGAAAAATATGTGGTCTGGGTCTTGGTTAATAGAAGGTTAATTATTGACTTAATTATTGTTATTTGCTATGTATTCAAAGAAATATTTGTCTGTGAAGGTGACTTTCCAAGAAGATCAAACCTTTACATTTACATTTCTGATATCTTAATTCCCTTTCACTTCCTTTTATAATTCAACTATTTATACATCTTTAAACACACAACATTTACTTAATTATTTAAACTACATTTCCCAAATGTTTAGAAACATATTTTCGCGAGTGTAGCCTTCATTCCGCCTCCTTTGAAACCTCCCACGAGAGCCTTGAAAGAGGAGGAGTAGCTGGCGTGGTTGGGCGTCAGGGAAAGGTCGTCGGGTGGCCTGGGTGGTGGCGTTAAGTAACGCTCGGTGGTGCCACAGGCGTTAATTGAATTCGACAATTGTCGCTCGGCATTCAGAATCGAAAATGAATTTCCACTGCGACGGCGACGCCGAGTGGCGCTGAAAGATAAAACTGTCACATTGCTGGTTGATTGTTTGTTGGTTTTCCAGAGGAGAGGGAGTGGGAATGGGAGTGTACTGGGAATATTGATCCATTCGAGGCACAGACCCATGATGAATGGAAATTAGTTTCCATGACTAGAAAATCAATGGCCCGAACAGGTGAGGAACTCCTGACTGGCCTGAGAACTGGCCTAAGCGCAAACCCTTTTCGTTAGACGCGTGGCGCTGGCAAATCCACTTGCCACCTAAAAACCACAAAAACCTGTGCGAAAACATGCAAAATTCTTAGGCCCATCCAGCAGAGGACGAGGAGCAGGACACGAGTCCTTGCCCTGCGGAACTTCTGCTGGGCAGAGATAAAACTGTCACAAAGGCCGGGCTACTACCAGTTACCAGCTGCCTCCGACTTTTCCCAGGCAGCCAAGCGCGGCGTAATAAGATCAAGCCACTCAGCCGTGCGTGGTGGCATCAACACACGCCTCCTCCTTCTCTTCCTCACAGTGTCCTCCGTTGTTCGGTGCTTGGTCCTTGGTCCTCTTGGTCCTCTGGACCACCCAGTTCGCCACGCCCAACGCCCAGCGAGCTTGTTCGTTCGTCCGCCGCCCACCTCCTGGCGTGTGTCTTGCTCTATCTGACAAGGCGATTATGCGACCGAAAGCCTTTCAAGTGGCCTTTCAGCAATTACCCAAACCACGAGTCAGGAGTCCCGAGCCCGGAGTCCCAAGCCCAAAAAGCCAACTACGCCCCAATTAAGGCTCACACACACAAATCTGTGTGGGAAGTGCGTTTAGTTGGGCAACAAAAAAAGGAAGTACTGAAAGGTATAGAAGGGAAGGATACCCCTTTATGAGAGGGAAATAAGTTCTAGTGAAGGAAAATATATGTTTGATGTTTATAGACATATTTATGATTTAAAAACCATCGATTTGAAAAGGGAAAATGCTAATAATATAATAAGTTGATACCTTTGTTAAATGACTAATATTTATTTAACTGAAATAAGCCTTAATCCCTTCCTCTAATAGTGAGTCTTTAAAGAAAATAATTACAAATTAACTGGAATTTTAAAACACCTGAAAAATATCCTCTTGTTCTTAGCATAAAATTAAGTGACAATAGATTATAGTGAAAAATATAATAAACTGAAGTTATTTTGTTCAAAAGAAATACTAATTTTTAACGGGGAACAATCATGAAAGTTTAAATATAACTATTCCAGTTTACCTAGTTCCCATCACTTCCATCATACCCTTCCAGCCAAGCCACTAAAATGAGCAACGGAAGTGGGAAGTTTGACGCGATTTGCTTTGGTTTTTTTTAGGTTCAGCAAGTA
>VNJV01015482.1:0-19336 GCA_008042635.1 Drosophila nikananu | reverse complement strand
ATTTCCAGATGCTGATTAGCGGCTCTTGCACACTCTGTGATTCAGTTTTATTATTTTAAAATTTTGGTTTAAATTTAATGCAAATCGGCATAAAGCTGTCATAGAAACGATCGTTAAATGTGGAGGAAAATGCAAAACTGTAACTGTAAACTGTAAATGTAATATGAGTAGGAAAACATTAAAAACGAATTGCGATGATATTTAATCAAATCATTTAATCAAATCGGATTAAATTATAATGATCTAATTGTAAGGTGGAAGGGTATACAAACTTTCTTGTTTTCTACTGATTATACAAAAATATGTTGTTTTGAGGTATTTAAGTGATATGAAAGCTAAAGCTTCCTTGACGACAACATTATTATCTGTTGTGCGCAGCTAAAGGTTAGAGGTTAAGGATCATTTTTCTTAGAATCAGAAATGCCAAATTTCCAGATGCTGATTAGCGGCTCTTGCACAGTTTTCTTTCGTCCAATCGCACACTGTGTGTTTCAGTTTCTTCGAGCTGACTGAACAATGCAGGCGTTATTATTGGTAAGAGTGATCTTTGGGCTTCTGATTCAAAGGAGCTTAGCCCGACTATTGGAGGACCAATGTGGCCTGGAAGTAACTGTGAGAAGTTTGAATGGCGGAAACGCTGAATCGGAGGCTGCTGCTTGGATGGCAGCGGTACGCAATGAAACACACTTTCTATGTGGAGGCACTCTGATTCACAAACGTAAATATATTCACAAATACGTATAAATAACACGTCAACGCCAAATTAATTGAATTTATTTCTTATCAGGTTTTGTGTTGACAGCCGCTCATTGCATTGAAGGCCAAGGCAGATTGTAAGCATACTCAAAGCACACTATATAATGACATTATATAATACGCATAATAATATTGTCCACAGATTCGTAAAGTTGGGAGCACATAACTTATCGCTCCCTGACGTAGAGTACAGGGTCAGCCACGCGGAGGTTCACGGGGGATACTACAGAGACACGTTGCAGCACGATATCGGCCTGCTTAAACTACCACTCAATGTTGTGTTTACTGGTAAGTGTTATCCGGATGATCGCCTCTGATGGACCTTAGATCTGATTTCCTGTCCGCAGAAAAAATCCACCCGATCTGCATAAATTTACCTCCCACGACGCAGACGGGAGCGGAAGATGCTTCCACATTCGATGCATATGGCTGGGGAAAAACGCTGACAGCCAACATAAGTGAAATTCTTCAGAAAGTCACACTGGATCGCTACAATCACAGAACGTGCAATAATATCTTTTATACGCCACTAACTTCAAATCAGATCTGTGCTGGGTCTTCGAAAAGCGACACCTGCTTAGGCGATTCTGGCGGTCCGCTGACCAAAGAACTTAATTATACTGGCATCAGACGTGTAACACAGCTAGGAATGATTAGCTATGGTTTAGGAAAATGCGATGGAATAGGCATTTATACCGATGTGGCACCCTATTCTGACTGGATTGAGCAAAAGATTAAAGCTCTATTTCCCCAGGATTCTTGGCAGAATTCTTCTTGTGGTAAGCATTTTGACAATGTTTCACAGCCTCCATTCTACAAATTGTCCTCTTTAGTCATTAGTCCTCCAAGCGAAACAGAGGCTTCCGGTGCCGAAAGCTTCGACCGAGCCCAACTTTTAGTTGAACCTTGCGGAACTGCAGTGAGTTCGAGGATTAAGGGTGGTAAAGACGCCAAACCGGAGGCTGGTGCTTGGATGGCTTCTGTACATTGTGCACACGAAATGATATGCGCCGGCACTGTTATTCACAGACGTATGTATATATAGAGTTATTGAAAGATCCTTGCTTTATAGAGGTACAAAATAAATGGATTCTTTTTGTCTCTAAGGCTTTGTATTAACATCCGCTCGTTGCGCTTCCCTTTATCTCGACATGTAAGTATACATGACTGGCTTTCGATTTATTATGAATATAATAATATAATCGTAATATTTGCAGATTTGTCAAGTTGGGTGCATACGACATACGGCATCCAAACATGGAATTCAATGTTACCAAAACTATCGAACACGATAAATTCGATTTGAAGCGTGCAAATAATGATATTGCCCTGCTTCAACTATCACGAGATATTCCTTTTAGTAGTAAGTGCTATCGAGTTTTTCGCTTCTGATGCAGCTTATTCTTATTTCCTGTCCTCAGTGCGTGTCTATCCGATCTGCATCATCCTGAATGCGGAGTTTAAGAGTAGAGTAGAAAATGCTTACACATTTGATGCCTATGGTTGGAGGTTGAAATGTTCCTATCATGGCAGTGGCGTGCTTCAGAAAGTCACCTTCGACCGCAACGATCCCAGAGTGTGCAGAGATGTTTTTGGGTATCCACTAATTTCAGGTCAGATCTGTGTTGACTCTTCAGAAGGAGGCATCTGTCATAACGATGAAGGCGGTCCTCTGACAAAAAATGTCCTTATAAATGGGCTTCAACGCCAAACGCAGTTCGGAGTCATAAGCCGAAGTCAATTTTATTGCAAAGGAAAAATAATTTCTAACGATGTCACAAGTTATGTTGACTGGATTGTTCGAAACATTCGGGGTTTTACGGACGACTAAGTGATATTGTTTTATTGTGAACCATTGAAAAATAAATATATATAAAATATAAAAGGATGTATGTATAAATGGGGAGTTAATTTGCAAACCGCGAAGAGTACATTAAGCTGCAAGGGTATACAAACTTCGGTGTGCCGAAGTTGGCTTCCTTTCTTGTTTTATTTTAAAATAAATTTTTTTCCAAATTTTTTTTTCCAAATTTTTTTTTACAATTTTAACAATTAAACGTCTTAAAAATGTCGAAAAATTAAACAAAAAAATTTTTCTACCAGACATGGCTAGATCGACTCGGCTTTCGATGCTGATCAAGAATATATATGATTTATAGGGTCGGAAATGACTCCTTAACTGTTTTCTGGGCTTTTGACTGATATTAAAATACCCCGTAAGCAGTATTAAATTTTAAATATTTATATTGGGCAAATTACAAACTAAAAATAGAATAACTAAGCTAAAAATACATTAATTTTAATTCGAAAAACTGTTCTGTGTTAGTTTTCATAAGGCTAATAAAACTGCATACTAAATATCATTTTATTTTAAAATTAATTTTTTCCAAATTTTTCTTTTACAATTTTAACAATTAAACCCCTTAAAAAAGTCAGACATGGCTAGATCGACTTGGCTTTCAATGCTGATCAAGAATATATATGATTCATAGGGTCGGAGGAAATGACTCCTTCACTGCTTTGCAAACTTCTGACTAAAAAAATATAAATATAACTAAATATGTAAAATATGTGTAAATAAATATTTTATTAGAATAATATCCCCGCTTAAATATAAACCAAACATAAACCTGTAGTAAATAACATTTACTTATCTAAATTCGTATTTATTGTATTTATTTATACGCTTTAAAGGAGCCTCGGGTTGCTTATTGCATGGATGGCTGCATTCATATCCGATAACCCAGCTCTTGGCCATATGCCAAGCCAATATTAACCGGGGAATATGAGCAGACAATAGATGGCCAACGGTTAGGAGACGGAGGAGGGATAGAAATGGGTATCGGATCCGATTGGAGCGGAGAGGAGCGAAGCTTGGAGGTTGTCTGGCAGACAAGCGGCAAACCAAAAAATGACAGTTCGGATGTCAGGACAGAAGTGGTGCCTCGCTGTTGACTTTAAAATCACATTGAAGAGTTCCCATTGCAGCACACTCAACCGGACTTGGGTATATCACATGTATAAAAGGAGTTCAATTACACGACTCCCGCCCAAACTCCCTCCCGCTGCATGCGCTGCACCGACTAGGCAGCCTGCCTGCCACGCCTATTGGCACACACACCGCCCACACAGCCATGTTTATTGAAAGGTTACATGAATGACACACACGCCACAAAAACTGAAGCACCCACACAGACAGAAGGACGACCGCAGACACACACACACAGCGCAGACAGGGGCGTAGACAGGGGCGCAGACAGGGGGTGCATACAAGTCCTTGGAGGGTAAGGTTGGGGATTTAATTAATATAATTAATGCTAAATAAAAGCTACTTCGTGTGGGGTATATGTACATATATAATAGCTGTGCTTGCTTTACATTAAAGTTAAATTAGAAGGTTTTTTTAAGGTCACATTAATAGTATTGTGTTGGTAACCTTATTTATTATTATTGTTATTTTCTGTATAGAACCTCTAGAATGTAGCTAGAAAATCCTGCCTGGTGAAAGTATCTAGGGCCTCTACAGCACTAAGCAATTAGTAACATTATTAAAAATTTAATTTGTATTTATCAGTATATAAACTCTGCAACAAAAAGGCACGCAAGGTGTCCCAGCAGCATCAGAACCCTATTCAATATTTTACTATAAATTTTTTCGAATTTATTCCTTTAAAAGTCCCCATCATTAGACTATTTCTCATATAAAATTCCTTACACTTTTCTCCATATTTCCTAATCTAAAAAGGGTTCCAATTAATTAAAATCTCCTTAGTCTCCTTTCTGCCACGCCCCTGTACACCACTCTGCTGCACACACGCATTCGGTGCATTTGCATTGTCTGTTTTTATCCCCTTTGATTCGTTCCTTTTTGGTTGCTTTTCATTGCATTAAGTGAATGTATCTGCATGCACATGCGACACGACAATAGCCGTATATTTAGAGGGTTATTTTTTCGGGGTGGGAGGGAACTGCAGCCTGCTGCCAATTGCAACAGACGCCGCCGTCTGGCAGCTCGTTACGTGCCATCACGAAGGACCCTCCTCCTATATGCTTCTACCAACTCCCAAATGGATTTCCATGGCTCCCTCGCTTAAAGAGCTGTCCGCTTCGATTTAAGACCCAAAAAACATTTAGTGGCAAGTCATTGCCTACTTTTTGGGGCACACGCGCTTTCATTTTTTTTGTGGTTGGAGATTTAGCCCTGGGATCAGCATCGCTTGATGGATGATTTTTGGCAATTGATTGATGTCCGAATTTTACAGAGTTGACAGGGATTTCAGGACCCACAGGAAACCACCAAGTTGTGGTCAATTTTTTTTTTTTTATTTATTTAGGCAACATTAATGGGTTAATCGAAATACTAAGTCAGCCTTATCAAAAGGTTTATTTTTGAATGTAATTTTTCAGGGATGAATACGAGTAAAGTTTAAAGTTTAAATCAGATTTAGAACTGATAATTCAATAGGTTTAACTATACATTAAAATTAGCTAAAGGTATTGCACATATATTTTTAAAAGAGTTTTAAAAATAAGCAAATCAATTGAATATTTCTGTGAAAAAAATATAAATTATCAAAATTCCTTATTTCATGAAAAATGTATAATATAGGAATTAAAGCAAAATACCCTTATACCTCCTATCAAAACCCTCGCTTCCCATTGACATAAAAAATCCCACACCAATAATACACTTATTTCCCTCCATGAACAAGACAATTACTTATCTTATCTTTTATTTCCCCCCGCCATTGTAATCCCTTAATGGAGGCATTAAAAATGTATTACAAAACCCAATACCATAGACCCAAGTATTATTGCTAAACATAAACTTATTTTCAAAACAATTTAACGACGCTGCGGCCACTAAAGGACTCAAAGCCGTATCTGGTTCGAATGTTTCTGGTTTTGTGAGGTTTTAATGTCTTCAAACCCCACACACTACGTGACCAGAGCTCGTTTTTAATTAACAATTACCACATCGGGCGGGACAAGCCCAGGACGGTGGAACACGTGTCGAATTCAGTGGGTCCTTGGGTGCCTAAAATTAAGATAATAGCTGAAAAAATTAGAGAGAGCGGCCACAAGGGAGCCTTCGGGCGTAATCAGTGGAAAGAGACAGACCTCAAAATCCTTAAAACATGAACGCAAAAACTGGAAAACAAAACCGACCGCACCTAGGACGCATGACGCAGCCGGGAGACCATCTCTTTTCAGACTCAAAAACCAACGGCTTGCATTTTAATTACGTTGTTCTTTACACCTTAACGTGTTGAAATGCCATAAAAGACAACAACAACCCCAACAGCAGCAGCGACATCAACAAAAGGCCAACAGCAACGGCCAAGTCATGGAAAGGATCAAAGAGGCAAGCGTAAAGTAGAGCAAATATAGGTGTAGGTTGTAGTGAAAAAGTATGGATACCCTTTGAAAAAATAAATTAAGGGATCTATCACGAAGAAATTCTGATATCGAAAAATATTTAATTTAACTTTTAACTATTGATACTATGAAAATATATCTGAAAAAGAGGTTTTTATTTATTGTAAAATATATCATATCGAAAATATTGTTATGTTTGACATATGGAATTTGATTTTCAATAAGTTATTTTATTCTGATTAAGAAGGCGGTAAAAAAGGCCCCACTTATTACTAATAGTTATTTATTTATATTTTAAATAAATACATATGCAGCATAATCATATTTTCCATATGAACCCTCCAAAGGGTGTTCTTTGCCTAGTTCTGGGGGTGAAAACCGGAGCAAGCGTGCCTTGTGCGGCAATTAAAAGTTACTATTTGCGATGCCACATGGCGGAGGAGTAGCGTAGGAGCGGAGGAATTGCACGAATTCACCGGCACAAAGGTGTGGAAATTCCGGTGTTGACCAGCGCACAGCAACGACAACGAAAACGACTTTTGCTTAGTCTGCGTGTTGGTCTCCATTTCGGTTGTTGCCATTCTGATTCTGTTTGCTTTTATTCCATGGAAAGTCCAAGTGTGTGGGTGGTCAGCTGTGGTCAATGATAGCAACGAAACGATAATTTCCGTTCGTGGACCTGGCTGGCGGGCGGCAAAGTGAGCATTGACATGCAAATTTCCATTTAGGGGAAAAGCTTTCTGACAGCAGCACCAACCAACCGAATGGAGTCGCAACTGGAAAGACTCCTCCCCTGACAGGTTTGGGTTGAAGGTCAGAGTTTATTTTGAGGTTGCAGCTGCAGCAGCTTAAGTTTCTTTTTTTTTAATGAGAAACCTGAAAAGGTATTTACGCAGGACGTTAGGTGGGCAAGGAAATTCTGCAGCTCTTTTTACAGTTGTGGTTTTAGCTTTATAATATTGTTTATATCGTTACCAAGTTCAAGAGAACTCATTGCATCATTAAGTTAATTTAAAACCTATCCAACGTAAGCACAATTTAAGACCAATGAAGAACTCACCTGAATCTAAGAAGTAGCTTAATTAGAAGTTGTCGTCGCCGGCTGGCTTAGCGGCTCTGAATGGTAGCTCCAGGCCACTGCCCAGCGCGTGGTATGACCCTGATGGAATTCTGTGGTGCTGACATTCGCCACCTGCTGTTTCTTTAGATAGTCCAGTATCCTAGGCACGTTGGCCTTGACTCCCAGCATTGTGGTGAAGATGCTGGATAAGAAAACGCCAAGCAAAGTCAAGTTAAATTTAATTTCAACTAGTTGGACACTAATCAAGATTGACTTACCGTACGCGCTGCTGGTTTTCTACGCTCTCGTCAATGATGCGCTGCACGAACTGCACTTCGCCGCCCACGCAAGTGAGCTCCTCCTGGCTGCCAGTCCTGGCGTTGTTGGGTGCAGGACGTCGCTCTGGATTTCTTGTATTGCCCCCAAAAGGATTGGGCAAGTTGGAGTCGAAAAAGGGTGGATTGCACAGGCAAAAGTGGAAGTCAGTCTTCTGCTCCTTCTCCAGAAAATAGCTTTTAAATATGGAATTCTTATCTGGCTGAGCATAGACATCAATCAGTCCTTCCAGTTGGTTTCTTTTTACATTCTCCCGTGCATACTCGATGTTTTGGAGCTTTGATTCTAGGGCGAGCATGTGCCAACCGTTTTTCTTGGCTCCAAGCAGCGAATAAATGCAGGAAGAACCGCAACCTAAAGGTATCATTATAAGTAAATCGAAGTATATTATAATCTAAAAACCCACCTATATCAATGCCTCTTATTTCCTCCAATTTCAGTGGTTCCATCAGATCTTCCAGCCACAAAATGTAATTCAAACGCAAAGCCAATGTGGGCACCAGACTTCCTGGGGCAAAATCGACATCTAAGTCGAAGTACTCCTTCAGCAGCATTTTGGTTAGTTCCCTCAGCGTCTTTTCATTGCGAAAATTTACAGAGACTTTGCCAGTAAGCTCCTGATTATTAAAACAAGAAATCGAGATTACATTTAAGAAACTCCGAAGAACTCAAAGGGAACCTTACCAATTGGCACACTTGTCGGAAGTCCTTGTACTTAATGGCCAGTTTGGTGTAATCAGGCGCCTGGCGCAGTACATTACGCGGATGCATGCCATATGTCAACGCTTTTCCTTTGGTTTTAACCATAATTTCTTTATAAAATTTACAATTTCTAATGAAAAGCCGCGAAAATCGAACAGCTGTTTAGCTCAAAAGTCTGGTCACTTTGGCTCCATAAGTGATGGTACTTGGCCGATTACTTAATATACCAAATATATACTCATTTTAATTGGTTTTTAGAGTATTCGTCGCAACTGGTCCTACTGCCACTTGTTGATGTAATTTTTGTTTACAAAATTTGTTGTTTTTTCATGTCTTGGCCTGGAAAATTGTTAACTATCTACGAAAACTTTACCAACGACCTACCTCCTCTAAAAATTGGCCAGAAGCCCACAGGATGCCCCACACCCTGCACCTGCAAGTGCAAATGCTGCCGAGGATTCAGCCAGAAATACGTGGCATTCAATGGGGAATCCGACGACCCTTCTTTTTCTGCCAACGCCGGCGACGATGTCCAGAAGATGATGCGGTTTCGCAGCTCTGACATGTTGCTTCTATTGCAGGCTGCTCAGTTAAGGGATCATTTCTGGACCAATCAGTACTTCAAAGTGGAATTGCATGAGGATTATGCTGCCATTTCGGAGGCCTTTGATGTACATGGCAGAGCAGTACCTGAGGAAAAGCTGGCCGAGATCCTGGACACTGTTACCTCGGGCTACAGGCGGGCACTTAGTGAGCTAACCCTTGCCGAAGCCCAAGGTGCTTTGCGTCCCAGGAAGGCAGCTCCAACCTTTCCCGGATTGCGCTGCTCCTGCTCGAAATGCGAGAATCTGCCTTGGCGGAAAATCCAGGATGTAGAAGATCACCAGAAGGATCACCGATACAGCGACAACTTTCACTGCACGATCTGCTATCGTCGGTTTTACCTGCAGCACTCCTTAACCGCTCATCTGATCAAGAAAATCGGAAGTAGAAGTCCCAGTTCCGAGGAAATAATGGAGAATGAGAGCTACAAAAGGTTGATAAAGGCGCAGAGGTTAAAGGAATTAGAGGAACTGAAGCAAGCACCTCCTAAAGTGGAGGATATAGTGGTGCCAGTGCCAAGAAACCTACGTCTAGATTACAAGGAGGAAAACAGATCTCCCATTCGGGAACGTATACGCTTTTTTCACTCTCACTGTCCACTTTGTGATCTGAAATACCACTTTTCTTTTAGCCACCAGCTGCACTTTATGAAGACACATAAGAGGATTCAGCGAGATTCGGAGTCCCCCTTTTCCTGTTACAATTGCAATAGGTCCTTTCTGACTAGAAAGTGTCTAAGGAAACATCACAAGAACATTCGCAGGGCTTGTCATCTCCGCTATCGTCCCTTCAAGTGCCCCAAGTGCCGCTCGAGATTCCAATTGGCTTCAACTCGGAACTTCCATGTAACCAGGATTCACGACAGGAAGAAACTATGTCTTATTTGTAAAGTTCCCACTTTGACGAGGTGCTGCAGTGATCACACGCCGAGGGAATGTCGAGAAGCTGTCAAAAAACACAGAGAGAAGATGAGGGAGCTTCGAGGAGAAGACAAAAAGCCTCAAGCACCCAAACCAATGTGCCAGCATTGCAATCAAAGCTTTCCCAATACGTTTTTACTCCGGGAACACTTGAACAAGAAGCATCTGCAGCAGAAAAACTTTACCTGCGAGATCTGTGGAGCCTCCTTCTACAGCCAGGGAAAGATGCAAGTCCATCGCAAAGCTGTGCATCTAATGCTGCACGTAACCCACTGTGTGATTTGTAACCTGACCATCAAGGCTAAGGATAATTTTCTGCGGCACTGCAGGTCAAAAAGGCATCAGGATGAACTGCGTAAGATGGAAACAAAAATGAACAAAACTACAGAAACTGAAGTTCCAGAAAGTATTCCAAGTCTTTTGCCAGAAAACGATCAATTAAAAGAAGAGCTCGTTCTGGAATCTACACAAACATGTGTAAAAATTGAAGACATGACTGATTCCTTCGTCAAGGAAAAGAATCTGATCCAGAAATCAAAAAGAAAACCTCCTACCGTTCTTTGTAGGTACCAAAAGCCCGAGAAGCTACACTTTTGCAATCCCTGTGGAATTTCAATAGTTGGAAATATGATAAGACACAACAAAACGTCCAAACATAAAAATAATTTTAAGAAATACAACGAAAAGAGAGAGAATAAGCGATTTATGAGAAACTTAAGAATGGGCAATATTTAACATGTAGTTTATTTAATATGATACGTTAAGACACACTATTTATTTATTTTAATTAAATAAATTAACAAAAAGAAAAACAGTTTTAAAATCATTATTTAAATATATCACAATAATAAAATATTCACCAACAATCTAGTATTTTTTTATTGAAGTATTTCCTATACTTATTATTAACGGTCACTCTAACACAGCTTCGGCAAAACAAAACACATTTTTTGTGAATTTTAAAGTTTATTAACAAAAAAGCTTGGAAATAATGTCGGAAACTAGCTCAAAGGACAATGTAAAGACAGCAATGACATATATTTGTGGCGGTAAGTTGACGGAAACAAGTACTTCCAGCGGAAAACGATTTTCCGCAAGCACGCACATGGCTACGGAGAAAACCCAATAACAATCGAGTATATTTAAGGTTTTCTGCTTATAATTAATATATATTTTTATGTAACTTTAAGAATGTCATCACGAGAACGAGATGCGACCCAGGGATCCCATTCGCTGCCGCGAGTGTGGCTATCGCATCATGTACAAGAAGCGCACCAAGCGTCGTAAGTAAATCTCCCCCTAGCAGTCTCCAATGATTGTCAAACTGTACTGATGAAATCTTTTGTTTTTTCTTTGCTTTGCAGTTGTCGTCTTCGATGCCCGCTAATTTAAATACCGTTTAAAAACGATGGATATATCTGTCCATATTACTATAAGAAAATAGTTTTTAGCTGATTATGTGTGCTTTAATAAAAAGCCAGTAAAAACAATACAAGTTTTTGTTATCTTTATAAAAGAACGTACCGAAGTTCTCGGGCAGATTATTGGGAGAAAATTGAGCTCTAAAGACTATAAAAACAAAACCTACACGTTGTTAAAGAAAATTTTAGATCCTTTAATCGGGAAAACTGCAAAGATTTTTCATTAAATTTGTCTTTTAAATTAAAAAAACTAAAAACCCACACCTTTCCCCATTAAAACCAGTTAGTTTTGTATTTTATATTTTAAACTAATTATGTTTTATTTTGAATGTTTTGGAAATATATAATTTTAAACTAAAAACACTCACATTACATTGTTGTAATTATACTTTTTTCTTTTTATTTGTTGCAAGTTCATTGCTTAAATAAAATTTAAAGTAATTCGGTTTGTTTTTTGTTCATGTTTCCTTTCTTATAAATGTCTTTTTTCGTCTCAAAAATTTTGTCTAAATGGCTTTGTCATCCAAAAATTTACTTTACTTAAGAATTTCTCATCGTTTACTCATTTTTAGTTTAGTTTTGTGTAATAAATTTACGGGTTTCCTTCGTTTTTTTTATGTTTTAGTTTACCACATTTAGCAAAAACACACACATTTTACACTAAAATTGTTTATACCTTTATTCATACATATATATCATAATGTTCTTTTCCCCGACACTTTTCAGTCAAATATTTTCTTGTTTCCAGTGTGGTTGTGGTTGTTGTTGTATTCTATCCATGTTTTGTTGAGTATTTTGACGTATGTCCCTCTTGTTCTTCGCTTCGCAATCTCTAACTTGGTTTGTTTCTGATAAAATCATGAATACATCTACACGTACAGTAATATATATTTGTAGTTTTGTTCATTTTAAGCTTGTTTTTAATATTTATATAGACGCTTCTTCCGTATTTAAAACGCTTCTCGGTAGAATGTCTGGTGAGAGGGCATTGAGTGGGCGTGACTGCTCCGAGAAGGAGTAAGTAACTTAAAGCAACTAAAACTTAATGTATTTTCACGTTAAAGCTTAAATGATAAGTAAGGCAAAGGGTTCGTTCGATGAGGTTCGCGTTATGCATTTCCATAAATAAATCCGTAAACTAAGGCAACGTAACGACTAATGATGACTAAAGACTATTATTTATAAGTGTAAAAAGATGGCAATCATTATTACTCGTAACTAAACGCAGCAAGCTTTGTAAAATGGCAAATTAAAGCTTTTATACTTCACATGTTTCATTCGAAAATAAAGAAAATACAAATGGTGGAAATAATACATTTTGATAAATGCTCATTCCATATAATAAATCATTAAATATCCTTGTGAATGTGTGTACAAGGGTGTGTGTTTGTGAGTGTCTTGTGAGTTAGTTCAAATGTACAACTAAGATAATGAAAATCACCTGCAAGCGGCTGCCCAGCTTGATTGGTGTTTTGTGTTTTTTTTTTTTGTTTGTTTAAGTATTTTTGTTTTTTAAGAGAAATCATATTTCAGGTACATCACAACTTAAAATTTAAAAAATTAAATGCAATTTTTTAAACGATTTTCAAAAGTCAGAAAAATGCCGAGAATGCATTCCAAGCAAAACATAACCGAAAAACTACACGGTCGCCACCGATTTTCGGGCAATCCTCTTCTGCAGCGCTGCCCGCAGCCTTTGTCCCCTGGCGGCTCCCTCGTGGCTATGGCGCCAGTACTTGTGCAATGCCAACGATCCCAGCGTATGGTAGTTGAAGGTGATGGCACTGCTTCCGCTCGACTGGCCGCACTTGAGGCATCCCAGACGCTGACGCACCATGCGATTGAGGTACTTGTCCCGCAGCATGGTCACCACCGCCTCGGGTGTCAGGCGGATCTTCTTGGGCTGCGCCTGCTTGCGAGAGCTGGACTTCTTGCTGAAGTCCAATGGTGCGGCCAAATACTCTTGCTTGCTGGCCGCATCAGCCAGCAGGGGCAGCAGGGTGGCCAACTGGTTGAGCGACTTACGGGCCACATTGTTAGCTGGCGGTGTCTTCTTGGGACTGCGACGCGGTGTGGTCAGATCCAGCTGGCGCTTGAGCAGCGACGGTGATGTAGGCCGCGGGACCTTTGGTGCAATGGTCAAGGTAATATCCTCCTTATTCCGCAGATACTCGATGTACTCCTCGGTCTCGCTGAGCAGGCGGCGACGCTTGCTCGGCGACAGGTTCTCAATGTCCGGCAGCGGAAGCTGCTGACCCGTTGTCGTGGCCGTGGGCAGAGCAGCGGCGGCAGCGGCTAGCATTAGTGGCGTCTCCGCCGCATAATACTTGTTGATGATGTCCTTGACATAGTTCTGGAACTGGGTACCGATGCGATTGAGATTCTGGTACTCCATTTGGGTGAGAAACGTTGTCTGGTTGCTGCTGCTGGGCGGTGTTGTTGCTGCTGCCGCTGGTACACCTGTGGCTGCTGCTCCTGATGTTGGCGACGACTTGGTCTTGTTCTCCTTGTCATCCTGGCGATGATGATGGTGAACGGCATTTCTGTGCGATGTCTTGTCCTTGTAGTAGTTATTGTTATTATTGTTGTTGCTATTGTTATTGTTGTTGTTCAATTTATACGCGGGAGACGATTTAATAAGCTGCAATCGCTGCTGCTGCTGGGAATGCTGCTGATGTGACTGTAGTTGTTGCTGCTGCTGGTTCTCCTGATCCTCGTCGTTCTCGTTCTGCTCATCATGCTCGATCTCGACCTTGATCTTCCGCTTGCTGGCCAGCAGCTCGATGGCCGTCTGCTCGTAGTTGGCCGCCTCCAGAAATGCCGTTGCCATCATCGCCTTGGTGGGCACCAGTTCCTTGGACTCCTCCATTTTCTTCTCCAGCTTGATGGCAGCATGCCGCGACAGCTTCAGCGGCGATGTGGCGCTCATGTTGAACTCATCGCCAGAGAAGCTGGACGAGGAGGCCGACGATGGTGTATTCTCGTCATCCTCGCCGGTGGAATGTTGTCGCGCCCGCATGCCAAACTTTTGGCGCTGGGAGCCGGAAACGGAGCCGGAACTGCCATTATTACCCCCCATGTTGCTCAGGCTGTACAGCAGTGCAGCAGCCTCTCGTGTCGTCCATTGCGAAGGCAGTTTATTGTTAAACAAGAGTTGATGATTGGCTGGTATTTTCAACTCGTGCACGCCTCCCGCCTTATGAAAATCCTGAGCGACCGAAGCGGTGTTGCGACTGATGGCGTCCATTTTGAGCAGACTGTAAAGAAAATAAAACGAGATTAGAATATGGCATTTTTAAAAGGCAACAAAAAGAACATTAGCAACAAAATAGTAAAAAATATCAGAGAATAATAAAAAAGTGTGCCACGGTGCGAAATTAGAAAACAATGGTTATTTATAATGAAACCTAATTAATATCAAGGAAATAATGTAATTTTGGGCAAAAACTCGACAAGAAAACTTTACCAAACAGAACAAACGAGTAGCAAGTACTCGTAAAATAAAGGAAAATGATATTAATATTGAAACTAAATAAAATTCAATGAAAGAATATAGACATAAGAGGGACAAGGGAATATGGAGTAAAGAGTAGCGAGAAACGAGTAGCTCGTGGTCAATAAACCAGGAGTAGCGAGTAACGAGTAAAGAGAATTCAATAAAAACCAAACAAAAATTTGGAGTACAAATAAATATGCGAAAACATGAAAATAAGTACATTAGTGAAGCACAAAAACAAGTGCAAAGATTAGGAAGATCGAGAAAAAACAACACAAGAAGAAAAGGACACAAGCCTTAAATGTATATAAAAAAAACAACAACAAAACCTAAATTAATATTTTGATTTAACCAAGGACATGGAATTGAAACCAACGAAAAAACACAACGACAACGGATTTGATTATAGATTATTTATGCAAATACCGCGCATAGTCCTCCGGATCGCTGCCCTCGGCTTCGAGGTATTGAAACAATCGCTCCGAGCCGCGCTTTTGCGTGGCTGCATTCGGCAAACCGCCGGTGAGCAGGTCATGCGGCGGTATCAGTGACCCATTGGCGCTCAGCCGCCAACCGACCATCGACGATGGATTCACGATGATCTCCTGGAGCGGTCCGCCGCCAGTGATGTTACTGCTAATGCCACCGCCGCTGCCACCGTTTCCGCCGGCGCCGCCGCCCACGCCCTCGTTGGTGGTGGTGGTATAAATGGTAACGGCACCTCCGCCGCCGCCTCCATTCGCATTTCCCACATTGCCGCCACTGGACGAGCTAACCGAAAATGGTGATGTGGTTCATGGTGGTTGGTGGTGGTGGTTGGAGATGATGTGATGATCGTGATTGGGGATGTCATGGGTATCGAGAGTCGAGAGAACGAGAGAACGAGGGTAGTAACTAGAGTTAGGAACGTTGTGCGCGCTCGTTTTGGATTTTGTTTTTGATTTTTTTTTTTGTGGGAAAGGATTGTGGTTTTATATATATAATTTTTTTTTTTTTGTAGGGGCAGGGCGGTCTGAGAATGTTACCCAAAAGCGTTGCCGGCATAGGTGTTCAGCTGATTGTTGGCCACCAGGCTGTTGCCAATGGTGCGCAGCACATTGAGATTCTGGCTGTGGCTGTGGCCACCGGCATTGACATTGGAGTTGGCATTGTTGCCATTCCCATTGCCATTACCATTGCCGTTGCTATTGCCGCTGCTGCCGCCGCTCTGGTTGCCGTTGCCGCTGCGCGCCGGCCGGTTATCGTGCGGACTGATCAATGGGTATCACGGATTTATTTGGTTGGAGAGCGAGAGCGAGATCGAGAGAGAGAGAGCACAGTGAGAGAGAGCAGAGGGCGAGAGAAGCGGGACGAAAGAGAGTTCAAAAGCTGTTTTAGAGTTTTCATCATTCCCAATGCGGCAAACGTGGGCGGGAAGCATTTATAGATATATATTTGTGATCTGACGAATACTTACTGCACATCGCTCATGTGAGCCTGGTACTCCTCCTGTGTGTCCGCCAGGTAGGAGCACTTGCTGCATGCCCTCTTATTGTGCACCTTGAGCACGTGGGTGGCCAGGCGTTCCGAACGAGCCGCCTTGTAATCGCAGAGCAGGCAGACGAAGGGCTTTGTGTGCGTGTTGAGGTGGCGCTTGAGGCCCCACTTATCCGCTCCGGACCAGGGGCAGTAGCAGCAGGTGAAGCGCTTCTCCCGCTTTGGCTTCAACAGGCCCGAGTTGCTGCCGTTGCCATTGCCATTGTGACTGCCACTGCTGCCGGAACTCGAGCTAGCCACCGGCTGCTGTTGCTGCTGCATAACGCCAACGTGAAGCGGCAGAACGCCTCCGGTTCCATCGTCCAGCTTCTCCTGCTTGAGCTGCGCAAGGGGCATGTCCGCCGCCGAGGCCACCGCTTCGATAGTCTCCACGATGCTCATGCTGGTCGAGGTGGGATGCCGTTGCGCCTCCAAGAAGGCATTGTCTATGTTCACGCCCGCTGAGTTAATGGTCACATTGCCACGTCCTCCGGAGTGATGAGATCCGCTGCCGGACGATCCGCTGCCAGAGGAGCCACTGCCCGCAGAGACATGACGACGGGTCTTGTTTATGTCGTACTGCAGCTCACGGTGCATGCGCAGGAAATGCTTCTTGACATGATCGGCGCGATTGAACTGCTTGAGGCAGGCATAGCACTGGAAGGGCTTCTCGTCCTTGTGGATGTTCTCGTGCCGGGTATACAAATCCCGCCGATCCGTCGAGTACGGACAGTGGGTGCAGGCGTATCGCTTTTGAATGTGAACTCCGTTGGCGGCAGCTGCAGCGGCGGCTGCCTGCGAGGCCTTCTTGCGACCGCCTCCTCCCCCGCCACCGGAGGAGCTGGTGCTGCCGCCACTGCTGTTGCTGGGCGCTGAGGTGGGTGTGGACTGGGCCAAATTCTGGGCCGCATTGGCCGATGTCGAAGGGCTGGCGTATATTAACTCAGCTGCATGCTCTTGACGGTGTTTTCTGGAAAAATTGAAAAAGAATTGGGTTTAGAATGAGACTTAGGAATATATTTCGAAGAAACTCTATTCTTACTTGGACTTGGGTGTGCTCTGATGCGGCTGTTGCTGCTGCTGCTGTTGTTGCTGCTGTTGCTGCTGCTGCTGCTGGCTGACATGGGCATAGCTCTGCAGCTTACCGCCCGAGGTCCACTGCACCAGTTGCGGCTCAGCTGCTGCTGCAGCCACCAGACCCGATCCGTCTTGCGCCCAGCGCTGTTGCTGCTCGCCACCGGCCTTCAGGAGACCCGCCTGGCCCGCTGCAAAGCCGTTCTGCATCAGGGCAGCTAAGCCAAAGGCGGTGCTTAAATGATCCTCGGACTTGAAGCCACCCACGGCTGCCACACTGGGTGCCGGCACCACAGTTGCTCCACTGCTGGCCGTCACCACCACAGAGTTGCCCGACTCGGCCTGTTGCTGCTGCTGCTGCTGTTGTATTACATTGGCCTGGGTGGTGGCCACGTTGTTGCCAGAGGCACCACCTGCCGCACTAGACTCGTATTCAATGCTGGGCGCTGCCGAGCGATCGAGTTGTTGCTGTGGAGATGAAAAGATTGGCCATGAGTTTTTATACTTTTAGGGTGTTTTTAGTTACTTACCAGGTTGGTGAAGGAGCGCTGCTCGCCCTCGGGCACCGCTGTTGGCCCGCTGGTGGCCACCTGAGCCACCGGCGTGCCGAGCGTATGCAAACCGTTTCCGGTCTCCTCGCCGTACAATTTGCGTGTGATTTCTTTGAACATATCTTCGTATGTGGCCTCCACATTGGAGGACTGTCCGCTCGCTGCTGGATGGCCGCCGTTCACTGGTATTAGTGTGGCCATTGCAGTAGCTCCTCGTTGCCGTTATCGGCCTTGGCTAGCGGGCGCGTTGCTGCTGCTCTCAGGGGGCGCCGGCTGCTGCTCTTGCTGTTGCCTCCGCGTCCACTCGCCGAGAACTGTGGAAAAAAGAGAGAATAATGGTTAATAAATGGTTTTTAAAATAGTTTTAAACATAAAGAAGAAGGGAAGTGACTTTGATTGGCCAAAGGTTATTTCGTACATTTTTCTTTACCAAGAAATCCTTGATCTTAAAAAAATTGCAAGCTTAAAAAGTAATATTAAAGCTTTTATCATAATTCCAGATTAATTGCACACTTTTCCTTAACGTAAACGCCTAATCCCCACCTGTAATTTAACCGCCACAGCCTGGCACTCGGATCGGAAATGCATTTGGCCTTAGGGGGATTTAGTTAGTCCGACTATCTTAGCGGCTACACACATCCGGCACCGAAATACCCAACGCCTCCCGGCGGCGACGTCACTTCTGGGAACCGAGTGCTGACACATCCAACCCGTCGGCTGGTGGGGGCAGGGTAGTGGGAGGGGAGCTGGCACAGACTGGAGACCGGACTGCCTTGGGGCGCTTGCGTGGGGGGTTTTTGCTTTTGATTTTGCTTTCGGCTTGGGGATTGGTGGTATTGGGAACTGGGCTTGAACTCGGGGCTTGGGTTTCGCTTTGACGTTGACGTTGGCGCGCAGCATCGCTGAGTCAGCGAGAGAGACGGCGCTTTTGAGCGCACATTTTGTATACGAATCTCCGATTTATGGACCGCCAAAGTTGAGGGACAACAACAGGTCACAAAAGTGACAAAAACGTTATGGTTTTTTACCAAGAAAATAATCAAAGTTCTTTATAATAAAAGAAAATAATTGTCAAGTTTTTTTCTGCTATAATAAATTCTTTTGAATTATATTTAACCCTTCAAAAAAGTTTTATTTTAATTCATTTTACTAATCTAAACTCGAAACATTTGTGGCCTGAACCACCAAAACACCCAAACACTCGAGACTCTTTTTTTGGGGCCTCCGCTGCATATATTAATAAATTTACCACCTTGACGTGCCCAACTGAACTGAACCAACCCAAAAACCCATTGAGCGTCTTCCTCTCTGCGGGCTGATCATTATCGTCATTATCATCATCACCATCATAGCTCTGGCCCAGCATCATCATCATCCTCCTTCCTAGTAAGACAAATTGCCAGCAAACGCGGCAATTTTTGTTGGCGGCTCTTTTGTTCTGTGGTTCGGTGGGTGGGAGTGGGTGGTGTTAGACGACTCTCTTTTTCTGCATCCCTAGATCTCTATACACGGAAATCAATATT
>VNJV01015459.1:0-53413 GCA_008042635.1 Drosophila nikananu | reverse complement strand
ATCGTGAAAAATTGTTAAAAATTCACAAAAAATAGGAAATCTAGTTTTAAATACAGAAAAGTTCTCCTATAAAAACCAAGAAGAAAAAACCAAACTAGACTGAAATCGGTTGAGTTTTAGCCAAGTTACGATCAAAAAACCATGAAGGAGTTCGCGATTTTTAAGCCATAAATGTATCCCATTTTTTTTCATCGTGAAAAATTGATCAAAAATTCACTAAAAATGGGAAATCTAGTTTTGAATGCAAAAAAGTTCTCCTATAAAAACCAAGAAGAAAAAACCAAACTAGACTGAAATCGGTTGAGTTTAGTTTTTAATGCAGAAAAGTCCTCCTTTAAAAACCAAGAAGAAAAAACCAAACTAGACTGAAATCGGTTGAGTTTTAGCCAAGTTACGATCAAAAAACCATGAAGGAGTTCGCGATTTTTGAGCCAAAAATGTATCCCATTTTTTTTCATCGTGAAAAATTGATAAAAAATTCACAAAAAATAGGAAATCTAGTTTTGAATGCAGAAAAGTTCTCCTATAAAAACCAAGAAGAAAAAACCAAACTAGACTGAAATCGGTTGAGTTTTAGCCAAGTTACGATCAAAAAACCATGAAGGAGTTCGCGATTTTTGAGCCAAATATTTATCCCATTTTTTTCATCGTGAAAAATTGATAAAAAATTCACAAAAAATAGGAAATCTAGTTTTAAATACAGAAAAGTTCTCCTATAAAAACCAAGAAGAAAAAACCAAACTAGACTTAAATCGGTTGAGTTTTAGCCAAGTTACGATCAAAAAACCATGAAGGAGTTCGCGATTTTTTAGCCAAATATTTATCCCACTTTTTTCATCGTGAAAAATTGCAAAAAATTAAAAAAAAAATAGGAAATCTAGTTTTGAATGCAGAAAAGTTCTTCTATAAAAACCAAGAAGAAAAAACCAAACTAGACTGAAATCGGTTGAGTTTTAGCCAAGTTACGATCAAAAAACCATGAAGGAGTTCGCGATTTTTAAACCATAAGTGTATCCCATTTTTTTCATCGTGAAAAATTGATAAAAAATTCACAAAAAATAGGAAATCTAGTTTTGAATGCAGAAAAGTTCTCCTTTAAAAACCAAGACGAAAAAACCAAACTAGACTGAAATCGGTTGAGTTTTAGCCAAGTTACGATCAAAAAACCATGAAGGAGTTCGCGATTTTTAAACCATAAGTGTATCCCATTTTTTTCATCGTGAAAAGTTGTTAAAAATTGTAAAAAAAAAGAAATTTAGTTTTGAATGCAGAAAAGTTCTTCCATAAAAACCAAGATGAAAAAACCAAACTAGACTGAAATCGGTTGAGTTTTAGCCAAGTTATGATCCAAAAACCCTTAAGGTGTCGACTTATCAAACTTAAAAATTTTCCCCTGGCTTCGATGTTAGAACAGATTTAAAACTTTATTGACTAATCGAGCGGTGGCGGACTTGGAATCGGAGAGGCAAGTGTTTTTTCTGGATCCCAGTTAGAAGAGATCGATGGCATCGTCCTCGGCCTCCACCAGGGCAAAGTCGGAGGTGCTGCCGAACATCCACCAGTGGCGCAGGATATTCCGAATAAGAAGGCCGCGCGTGGTGACGAACTCAAAGAAATTAAAGAACAGTACGCTGGAGGTGAGCAAGGTGCCGGATGCGACAATCACCTCCCTGATGGTCAGCTGCTCGGAATTGCCCTGGTTAAGATTATCCATGCAGTGCAGCACCTGGCGCACAGGACAAGAAAGTGAATTTATATTCATTTAATTTTTGGTTAAATCTGTCCAAGTCCAGCGCTCACCTGCTGCAGGATAATGTTGGCCAGCGGCATTAGGGAGGCACTGAACAACAGATGCTTCACGATCAGGCCACAGCAGCGGTGGCAACAAAAGGTTCTCACCATCTGCTTCAGACTGGCCCGATCCTCCGAGATGTCGAAGACAGCATTGCAAATCTCGCAGCGATTACTCTGCTTGTGCATAATCCAGCGCTTGAGGCACTTCATGTGGATGAAGCCCTGCAAAAGAGGGGGCGGTCACCCAGAGCACAGTCACAAAAACAGGGGGAGGGGGGGGCGCCACTTACGACGCTGCCCTTGCAGGTGCAGGGACACTTGATGATCTCCATGTCGCTGCGATTCCACCGGCAGATGCGGCACGAGTTGCCATTCTCGTTGGCCGAATGGATGCTCTCCTGTGATGAGTGTCTGGTGATCGGTGGCAGCATCCTGTCCAAGGCGGTCCTCAAGGCGGTGGTCCCCGGCTCCGATTCCAATCCTGAAGCACCTGCTGCCACTTCCGGCGAACAGCTGCCGGCGGCCTCCACATTGCAGAGCAGCCGTTGGGACGAGGCTTCCGAGTGGACGTTCTGGTGGTGGCGCTGCTGCTGTTGCTGTTCCGGATCCGGTTGCAGTTGAGACATGTTTCCTGCCGGCATGTTATATGGAGGGCAGGGATGGTGCTGCAGACCACGGATTTGCCCCCAGTGATGAGTGTGAGTGCGTGTGCCGGACGAAAAAATTTTTAATTACAAATTCTTACACCGAATTTTTCTGCGACATTTTTTTGTTTACATAAAAGCACAAAGTTCGACTTTCAACGAATTGCTGACATGTTGCCAGCCACCGCCTGCTTTTCTGTTACATTAATTCCAATAATTCTAATTTAAAATAATTAAAAAACCTAAAATAAAAATGTAAACGATACATTTTTCCACCCCAAAACCAGTAAATAAATAAACGTTGGGTTTTGATTTGCTTGTGTGCTTCTTTTTTTTCTTGATTTCTTTTTGCGGCCTTTTCAATAATGCCATCGGTTAGTAAATGTTTCGTTCTCGTTACACCTACGTACATAGAATATATGTTTATTATTACAGTAATTCATCAATGTAAGCGACGGCACCGGGTCGTATAGAAGTTGGGGGATTACAGCCCATTAGCCATAAATCCACTTAACCGATGACCGCCAGCAGGGTTAGTAACAGCACTGCTTCTCTTTCATCTTCTCTCCACAATTAAAATTATGACAAAAAAATAATAATAATAATAATAATAATAATCATATATAAAGATAACAATTAATGCATACGTTTCTGCTTCAAGTTCGATAACAAAAAGATAATAATGCGTAAATCGTAATAATAATAATGGTCAAAAAAAGGGGTAAAAACAAAACACAAAAAACGTACAAAGTGTTATAATGAGTCGGCTGAGTCATTTGCTCGACGAGCCTTGCGCTGAACGAATATACAGTTTAGATATTTGCAGGGGATCTTCAGTGGGGTCTTCTTGACCTGCTGATAATTATATTTTGTGTAATATTTATATCTGGAGATTGCGGGTTACTGTGCGTTCCAACACGAAATGCCAAAGGGGGGTTTTTGAGGGGTGTGCCTAAAATTTACTGAGTTACTACGCTTGCTTGCTTGCTGCTCTTGAGTTGACTTGGACTTCAGGTTGATGGGATCTAATATATATATATATATATATATGGTCAGCTACTACTGGCAGTTGCGGAACCGGCGATATATGCTTTGCACGTAGACAAACACGCACTTCCAGTCGGGGCGACTCATCTCCACCATGTCCTCCACGTCCAGCAAGGGTGCTATGCCAGCCTTCTCACTGCAAAAAGGGCAAATATTATTAATACTATGTACATATATAACTAAAAAAGCAGGATTTCTCAAGGATCAGGTATAAAAATCAAGGAAAAACATATAATTTGCAAATAATTTAAAAAACCGAGCTTTGAATTTGGATAATATTCCACCTAAAATTACTGTTTCCGACTGTAACCAACGCATTGTGTTTAAAATATAAATTTAAATAATTTACTTTGTCTTTAATTTAATTTATTAAAAACTGCAATTAAACAGGGTAGAAGGCAGTCTAAGAAAAGGTTGACAAATTAAGGCAAATGTTGCTGAGAACATGTTGCTTAGCAACCAACCAAATGAAGACAAATGTTGCTATTGCGATGTTGAGCAACATTCTAAGAGTTTAACATAGACAGAAACTTTATTATCTAAAAACTTCCACGTTTATTACCCGATTTTGTTTAAATTTTGAGAGTACCTTCGCACAGTTTTAATTTAATCAATTTTAAATTAAATTACATTTGAAATATTTTCTATCGAGGTTTCATTGCTAAGAAAGTTAGTCTAAAATTCGCTTTAAACTGTGTTCTTTATGTTTTTCCTTCTTTTTGAATACCTTTCCTTTTTCCTTCTATTTTTTTTTTTTAGTTTTTTTTTTTTTTTTGTTTGGTACTTGATACTTACTCAGCAACGCTGAAGGCCAGCTCAAAGTTGTGTCGGCGCGTCTGCTTCGTTAGTGTTGTGTAATCAAATGCATCTGGCAAGAAATGGTGTATCAGCGCACAAAAGGCCAGGCCGTCTGACCAGCTCGAGCTAAAGTTGCTTATTTGGACGTTCTGTAGACACAGGATATTCATTTTATTGATATACACAAATCACTTAACGATTTTAAGAAAGATGTTTATATTAGATTTTGGCTGATTTCATGGCATTTTTCGGGGGTCTCGTTTGATGGTCCCTTTGAGAGATAGCAAAAGCAGCACTACAACTAAGCTAAAAGCTAGTGAGTTTCAGAGGTCTAAATAGCAATAACAACAAACACAACAACAACAGCGGCCATAACTCTAGCGATAAGCGGTAAAAGCTGAATTTTGTAAACGATGCAGCGCTTCTGGTTTGAGGGGCATATCGAGAAATATATCGAAAATATTGTAAAGTTTGATAAAATTTTAAATATCGAAAAATATCGATATTATTGAAAAATTTCATAGAAATGTAATTCAATTTATCATTATTTTTCCAATTGAATATATAAATTTTTTAAATTCATCTTTGTGTAATAAAAAATTGATAGAGTAATGATATATCGATATTTTTGCACCATTCCCAATTCAGGCTGCTGCGTTTACTTAAGCTTTGGCGAAGCGCGGCAAGCGAAAGCGGAAACGGAAATGGCTCTTCATCTGTCAATTCGTGCGTGTCGAGTCTGAGCGTGTTTATGGGTGTTTGAGTGTGTGTCTGAGTGTATTTGTTTTGTGTTTTGTTTTATGAGTTTTTGAATAAGCTTTCAAGCCAAAGTTAAGCGCTGTTAGAAGTTTTTGCTTGTTTGATTTATTTTTTTGTTTTCTCGTTAGATTTAATTGTTAAAAAATGCTATAAAAAATATACGATGACACTAAAAAAAGAACAGCGGGGCAAATGGCAACTAATAAGGAATAAAATTATAATATTCTAGGTTTTTATTGATTTGTTTTAACAATCAAAATAATGACAAAGGCTTTAAGTTCAAAGAATAATAATTTCTTAGGTTAACAGTAATTATATTTTAATTATTTTTTTATCATTTTGAAATATTGTATTTAAAAAGGAATACAAATTATATCGAGGGAAGAAGTTCGATATGATGTATAACGCTTAATATCTTTTTAAAAATATTGTCAACTAAGTGAAATCGTAATTTTAAATAAAAAAACCAATTCGAATTTAACTATAAAATATAAATTTTCGATATTTTTCGATATATTCGATAAATTATAAATTTTAAATGTCTTTTCTGGCATATAAATATTCACATATACTCTTAAGCGTTTCGCATTATTTTGATTTGTAAAATGTAATGTAATTAATTAACAAAAACAATAACTAAGGCTTTCGGCATTTTGCAATTATTTTATTTAGGGCTTTTGGTCTTGGGGTTTCTTTTTGTTTTTTTTTTGTTTAGGTTTTGGATACCTCATATTCCTGCGTTTTATGCTGACACCACTGCAGAAGTTGATCCTTGACAGTGGCGGCGCGCGCATTTAATGCCGGATCGGTAAATTTGAAATACGGTTGTGCCGAACCGCCGGGGGTCGTGGGTGTGCTTGTTGTTGGAGATGATCTGAACGAAATGAGTCAAGGTTGGAGGGTTGCAGACGTTTTAGCGAAGAACTCACACAAAAAGATTTATTAATTTGGTTTTTATAATCTTCAGTTTCTTCTTCAATTTGTTCTTAATTTGTCTGTGTCTTCTTTTAATTATTACTTGTGGACTTGGGTGTGTGTGTGTGTGTGTGTATAAATGTAGAAATATTTATATATTTATTTTTTTTATTTTTTCGTTTTGTTAGCAAGAAACTAAAACAAGAAGTATTTTTATTTTTCTGTCTAAGAAATGTTCTAGTGTTTTCGTTCTTGTCTTTGGTTGTTGTTAAAAAAAATAAATAAAACGAAGAAAAACACAAAGAGAGGCAAAGACAAAGAGGGGGAGAGAGCGAGAAAGAGAGAAAAGTGGGAACAGTTTCCAGAGGCTAACTAGAAATAAAAACAAGAGCGAGACGACAGACAGGTGGATAGACTATGTACAACACTCTTTTCCTCTCTGGTATCGATCCATAATCGATATTTATCGATTATCAATTTATCGATATTTAAACCACAGTTGTGGCTGCATCGATATGCGTCAGTTGTCCATTTATCGACCAAACGGCTCACCTATCTCAAATCGATCATTTTTACATATCACAAAGATTTATCGATCATCACTAAACTATCGATTTATCACATATCTTGGTGGTTTTTAAGGAGACGACTACAAACACACTTCCATAGAGAACCAACACCAGAGAATCGATGTGTTTGTGTGTTAAAAGGAGGAGTGAAGGTGAAGAGATTGTGCGTGTGTGTATTGTTTATTTATATATAGATTGTGCGTGTCTGTGTGCTAGATGCACCAAAAACCAATTGAATTACTTATGTATGGGTTTGTGTTTGGGTGGGGGAGTGTGTGAGTGTATTGGAGAGGTAACCATAAAATTCAGAGCGGCCCCATTAAGTAGGCAAGGTTTAATGATTTTGAGAAATATATAAATTATTTATGTTTCTTCTCCAACCCAAAAGGTTGTGTTGTGCGTTTTTTCCGAGTGTGTGAACCATGTACATTTATAGTATATAGTATATGTTGGATGTTTTTTTGTATATTTCATGGATGCTCTTCGATACAATTTGGATAAAAGGTGGCTAAGGGGGAATTTGACTTACTTTTGGGCCTGCTGGGCAGCTGCCTGCTTATCCAGTTGCTTGAATTTGGCCAAGGGCGAGATGTTCTTGGAGGCGGCATTGCCGCTAACGGTGCGAGTGGTGACTGGGGGGTAAAGTAAATTAATTAAATTAATTTTACTAATACAAAATTATAGAGCTAATAAGAGGACTTCGAACTCACCCTTTGTGGTTGTTGTGGTCACAGTGGCACCGCCATCCTTGGACTTGGTTTCCGTTCGCTGTTCGCTGGTGGTGGAGCTTTTCTGCTGGGCAGCTGCTGCTGTGTGAATAGAGTTTTTTAGGGATGCGGTTTTCGGTTTTTTTATTTTTATTTTTTGTAGCAGCAGGTGGAAGAAAAAAGAGAAGCAAACAAATTACATTGATTAGTTATTTGGGGCCATGCACAAAATCAATTACAATTACGAAAAAAACAATAATAATATTTGGGCAATCAACAAATAGGGGTTTGTTTTTCTTTTCTTTTTATTTTGTTGTGTTTTGTATCTGGGCAGGCACAATAATAAAAAATGTACAAACTAATAGAAAACAATACAGCAGGAAAAATGCATTTGTTTTCCTATTCAGCTACACAAATAACAATATAAAATATATATATATAATTAACGAAATGCATTGGCATTATTCAAGCGTGTTTTAACTCCTTGTTTTTCAACTAAAGGACTCGCTCTATGGATACGCACAAAAAACAATCAGAAAATCGCCGCTATTGGTGTGGCAATGACTGTGTGACGGTGGTGGTGGTGGTGGTTGTAGTGTTGCAACTCCTGATTTTGATTACCAAGCACACAGAGAAGAGACTTGAGGGGAGGATTTAAATCTAGTTATAAAATGTATTTTTAGTTTTTAATTTATTTGAATTATTTAAGAAAAACGGTTTACAAATTTAATTGAATTTAATTGTGTATTTTCTGCTTTATATTTTGATCAATACTAATTTCTAATTTATTTAGCCTTGATTTGTGGTTTATTTGAATTAAAAAACTGTAACAAAAAATGACTTTTTTGAAAACTTCTGTCAGCAATTATAATACCTCGGAAAGGGTATACAAAAAGGCATTCGTTTCATAAATAAATAAGCATTATTATATGTTTCTTTTTATAATGAAAAAGTATTTAGGAAAATAAATTAATGAAGCCTAAATATGTTTATTAAAAAAGGCTTTAATAATTTTAAGTAATCTTTTAATTATATTTTTATTTAAATGGAATTTTTACTTAAAGGGATTTTTTTATATATTTTTTTTAAACCTCAGACTTTAAACTAAAGTAAAATAAACACTAAATTAAAACATTTCATATAAATTTTGAGACCTCTTTTAATAAACATATTTAGAGCTTAATTATTTTTTTTTTTAATTACAATTACTTTCCATTTCAAGTCCCTTTGCAAATGTTTCTCTTCTGTGCGATCGAATAGGTAATGTAATGTAAATGCAGGGTATAAACAAGTCATGCACTAGGTATATTTATTTACAACTTGTTGGGTATTTACAGTAACCGACTAACAAAAAACATGCTTTAAGTTCGAGGGGACGGGGAACAGGAGCAGATCAGCAGCAAACAGAGAGAGCGCTGTCGACAATAGAAAAGATATATAGACACGGACGAAAAAATGAACCAAAAAACTAGTCAAAGAAACGAAAAAACTGTTTCCTCAACTCATCTGTGGGCGGTGTTATGTAAATATATATAAAAACTATATGTATATACTATATATATATATTACAGTGTATTTACAAGGAGGGGCGAAAAAAAAAATAAACAGAGAGAGTGAGAGAAAACAGAGTACAAAAAATGAAAGGAGGGACAACATTTGGGGTTTCTCTTTGCTGCTTCCGTTTTCTTCCTTTTTGTAATAAATTTTAATATTATTTTTGTGTTTCCTTGCTTGACCAACCAACCAATCAACCAGTCAATAAATCAATCAATCAATTAATGAATCAACCAACTAACGAACGAACGAGAAGAAGAGCAAAACTTAACAAAAAACGTAACTGGACGTAACAGAACGTAACAGAACGTAACAGGGGAGGAGGTAAAATGGGGTAAAAATAAGCGATAATCTCCACGATTCTTGTTTTTTTTTTTCGGCCAAGTGAAAACAACTTTTAGCAATAACAAATATTTACAAGGAAAAAAAAAAACAAACACACACACACATGTACTAAACACACAGCTTTATAAATATATATTTAAATATATATTTTTAAGAGAAAATCTCATTTCTTTGCCTATTGATCTAGGCAATTAATAATAATAATAACAAACCATTCCTAATTTTTTTATCTAAAAGCTTGTTTAAAAATATTTGTATACTAAATTTAATTTTCTCAATCATTTAATAAATATTTTAATATTTTCTTTTTTATATTTCATGTTTTTTTTAATATGTATTTAATATTTAATATATAAATTAAATTCTTCATTCAATTTTTGTTTTAGAAAAATGTAAAAACAGACTTCAAAATAAGTATACTAATTAAATACTGAAAAATACTGAAACACTGAAGACTACTACAAATTTTGAAAACAATACTTTAAAATTGATATTTTTTAGATTAAAAGTTCACTTCTTTCTAACTCGGTTTCTATTAAAAAGAAACCCCTTGTATATTTATTTATTTTTATTATTAATATTATTATTATTATTTTGTTTACTGTAATCAAATTTTTGCAAGTAAATATAGCAAATAATATTCTTTTTCAATAAACTCATTTTTGGGGTCCCTAAAAAATGATGAAATTAATTATTATTTATTACAATTATTTTAATTTTTTTACCTAAACTGTGTATATTTTATATTATTTAAATATCTACGCTTTCGTGTGTGTGTGTGTGTTGTTTCTTTTTTTATGCTGTTAGGATGCTGCTGCTGGGCGATATGGCAATATTTTTTATGTATTTATTTAGGTTTTGTTTTAAATGCATAGCAAGGGGGCGCTGGCAAAAAATGATAAAAAATAAAGAAAGAAAAGGGGCGGCTGGCATTCTCTGTACAGTTCTGATTTATATAAATATTTGTTGAATTCAACTCACAAATCTCTGAATTATTGATCAAGTTGCTGTTGCTGTTTTGTTGCTTAATTATTGTTGTTCTTTCTTGCTTTTTGTTGTTTGCTTGTTTGTTTGTTGCCTGTTGTTGTTTGTTGTTGGGACGCCGAGCAGCAAACATTTTCGTTTAATTTTATGTTTTTTTTTAATTTAGTTTAATTATTGCGGTAAGAAATCAAAAACAAGTAGAAACCGCCAGGTCCCTCCCTTATTTAATGTGTAGTTTCCTGCATTTATTTTGTTTTTTTTTTCTGCTCATTTCATCTTTTTCCAACTGCTTTATCTAACTGCTTTTTTAGGCTCCTTTCAAAACAAACAAAAATTATAATAAAATAAAAACAAAGCTAGGCTCAACAGTAGTTTTCTTTTTTCTTTTCCCTTTCCTTTTTTAATATCAGTAAACATTAATCAGTACAGTTTTTGCCGTTTTGCAGTTACATTTATCGTTTATCAAACCCTTTTCGATATCGATTTCGATTTTTTTCTCTTTCTTTTATTTGATATTTTTCTTTTCATGATTTTCTCTTGGTTTTCATCCAGTTTTCGGTACTGGAATGCCTCTTTCTCAAAAATTCTTGACGGGTTTCGACTTGACTTGACGTGACTTGACTTGACTTGACTTGGTTGATTGGCTGGACAGGATTTGGCAGGAGATTTAGGCACCCATCATTAGCTGCTCGAAGGCATCCTCCACATTGCTCTCGTCCAGCAGATTCAGATTGGCAATGTGCGGCATGGTGGCACTCCGGCTGAGGCCGCCGCCCATCATCATCGAGGATTGATGATGCTGCTGGTGCTGGTGCTGGTGCTGCTGCTCCAGTCCCACCGCGGACATGTTGCCATTGGAGGTGGTCGTGAGGGAGCTCAGCGATTTACGGGCCGCCGCCGATAGCTTCTCGCTGGTTTTGGTACGATTTATCGCTGACTTTCTACTCGTTATGGCGGCGGTGCTGGTGGTGGTGGTGGTGGTGGAGCGCAGCTCCTCCATTTGATTGGGTGACTTTTGGCCCGAGAAATAGGCTGCCACGGTGCGTTGCTTCTCGCTAACCTGCGACTTGTCAATGCCCGCCTCGTACAGCTTGGGCACGGCCAGCGAATGGCCGGATTTCGAGCGTCTCAGCTCGCCAACGCCGGCGGGCGTTGAGCTGGCGGCATTGGGCTGGTTATACTTGCCACTGGGACTGGGTGTGGTTTGCAGCTGACAGATTTGATTCCAGGAATCGCATTTACTCAATCGATTAACCCGTGATCCCTGCTGCTGCTGCTGTTGATGATGTTGATGATCCTCTTCGGTGAGATTCCTCCTGCTCAGCGAGGTGAAGGCGCTTACATTGTTGAAGACTATATTGTGGGGTATCTCATCCTCGGGCGGCACTTGAGGCTGTGGCGTTGCCGGGGTTTCCACTATACTGGGCTTCATCTGCTGTTGGACAATGGTGGAGCTCGTGCTGGTTATAGTGGTGCTGCTGCTGGTGCTGCTGGTGGTGCCCCCCTGCTTGTTTACCTGCGGACTCTGATACGCATTGGGCACATAATGATGACGCTGTGGTGGTCCAAATTTCTTAAGAAGCGGCGCATCTTCCTTGGGCAGCGATGACTTGACTATGTCCGGTGTATCTGAGGGTGCCGAGGACTTGTACTCCTGCTCAAAGTAGGCACTGCGCTGGCTGCTGCTCTCCAGGACATTGCCCAGGCTCTTGCGACGCAGCTCACTGATGTGCTGCTGCTGCTGATGTTGCTCCTTCTTGGTGGTGGTGCCACTGGTAATGAGTGTCTGCTGGGACATTATACGATTCTGGAGGGGACGATTCTCGTAGCTGGTGGTGTCCCCTTGAATGGTATGGCTGCGAGTGCTTAGCTTGGGTCCCTTGTTGTTGGACGTGGTTAGGGGTGCCTGCTGATTGGTTCTGCTAATGGGATTCTGTTGGGGCAACTGTTGAGCTGACTGCTGAGGCCTTTGGTGAGGCATTCCATGGGGTATTTGCTGGGGTAAGTGAGGTATTCCATGAGGCACTTGTGGCTGATGCTGTTGTGGAACCTGTGGAGACTGATAGGGCACTTGGTGAGGCAGCTGTTGGGGCACCTGTTGAGGCACTTGGTGAGGCCCTTGCTGAGGCAGCTGTTGGGGCACCAGTTGAGGCACCTGATGAGACACTTGACTTCCCACCTTCTTGCCCGCTGGCTGACTTAACTGTGGCTTTGTGCTACGATCCACTGGTGGTCCCGTGGACAAAACAGGCACCGCGACGGGAATCGAACCAGGAAATGCTCCAGGAATTGATCCAGGAATAGATGAGCCGGAAGTCGGAACAGAAACTGATCCACTAACCGTATTATGCACTGGATTCGCTGTCCAGCTGGTGCTGCCCAGGGATAGCGAGGAGCTGGCATTCGAGTGCTCCGAGGTGCGACGCAAGCGTTGCTGCTGACTCAAGGACATGGCCAGGGATTCGGCTTCGGGTTCATCGCCCGAATCCTCCACAGGATAGGTCACCACATACGAGGTATGCGTCTCGCCCAGATACGAGTTGGCATTATCCTGCACCTGACTCTGGTTCTGAGCGGCGGGCGGTCTGGGCGGTGTGTAGGTGGGATTGGCCTGATAACTCATCGGTGGCCCTGCTGATGGTGCTGATGGTGGTGGTGGTGGCGCAGTCGTGGTAAACTGTGGCTGTCGCTTGGCCTCAAAGGTGCTAAGTTGTGGGAAAAGTGGTTCCACAAGCGGTGCCTGATACTGACGTCCATCGGGTGACAGGCAACCGGATTTTGGAGAACTGGGAGCCGTCAACGGTTGCCGATGTTGATGATGATGATGATGATGATGATGGTTGGTGCCAGCGCTAACCGGAGCTCCACCCGGTCCCAGCTGCTTCATGGTGTACAGCAGCGACTTGGCCGCCCTTGAGTTCCGCCCGTAGACCTCATCGTCGCTCATATGTGCATTCCTTCGATCCGCCACTCGCACGGCTGTCTGGCTGCGTGGCTTCCTCATCACCTTGGTTTCGGCACGATACTCCAGCATTTGATTGTCCGAATCCAAGTCGAGATCATCGTCCGTATTGTCCGTCATCAGGGCGGGATTGGGCATGGTCATGAAGCTGGTGGGACTATTCGGTGGACTCTCGGCGTCCACATCGATGGGACTGCTAATGTAATCGAATCTCCTCGTCGCTTGCGACTGAGGTGGCGGCGGCAGGTAGGTGGGATTGGAGCTGGTTAGAACCAATGGTGCTGCCAGGGGATTGGTCAGAGCCTCCGCCTGCTCCACGGCACTCGTCAGACACGGTTGACTGCGATAATTATGGGCACTGGCGCCGCCGGCATGTCGCCTCACTGGCGGAAAATCGGCATAGGTAAAGGAGATATTCGTGGGCGGCGGTGGCGCCTGATAGGCCTGCTGATGGTGATGATGATGAGGCGGATGGGATGGTGCCACACCCGGATCCATGGCATTGGGCAGGGATGGCCGCTTCTTAAACTCACTCAACGCCGGTGCCGGTGCCTTGGAACGCAGGGAGTTGTGTCGCTGCAGATAGCCATGATTGTTGCCATTGGAATACGAAGGTCCCTGCAGCTGTTGCTGCTGCTGCTGCTCCAGGTTGTCCCTCAGGGAGCGCTCCTCGAAGTGATATGCCTTTCGCCGGAAGTCGCTATTGTCCACCTTGGGCTTGGCCACCCAGGGAAGGCCAATGGGTGAAGTGGCCGCCGTGGAGGAGGGCGAGGGCGTATTGCTGTAGGAAGTGCCGCCGGATCTGGCCTGCAAATGTTGCTGCGATTGTGGAGCCTGCAACTGCAGCTGCTGCTGCTGCTGCTGCTGTTGCTGCTGCTGTTGCTGTTGCTGCTGCGTTGGTGGCTTCCAAATGGCCGGATTTGGTTGAGATTTCTGGGCAATGGGCTTGTAAATGCCCGGCTGGCCAGGCGTCTCGTGATCGATGGGCCGAAAGACGGACTGCGGCGCGTGTATAAAGTTGTTGACTTGGGCCGCCTGCTCGCGCTGCTGCTGCAGTCGCAGCTCCATCTCCTGCCGCCGCTGGCGCTCCAGTTGCTCCTGCTGCTGGCGCTGACGGTCCAACTGCTGCTGGCGCTCCTGCTGCTGGCGCTGCAGCTGCTGCTCGTAGTACTCACGCTCCAGGCGAGTGCGTTCCTCTCGCTCGTAGCGTGCCTCCTGCTCGATTCGCAGTTGACGTTCTAGTTCCTGGCGACGTTGCCGTTCGATTTGTACGGCGGCAGCGGCCTGTTGCTGCTGCTGTTGCAGCTGCAACTGATCTCGCTGGAGTTGGTCTCGCTGGAGTTGCTCTCGCTGGAGTTGTTCTCGCTGTAGCTGCTCGCGTTGGAGTTGTTCTCGCTGGAGTTGCTCGCGCTGTAGCTGCTCTCGTTGTAGCTTTTCTCGCTGCAGCTGCTCGCGTTGCAGTTGCTCTCGCTGGAGTTGCTCTCGCTGGAATTGCTCGCGCTTGGAGAGCTCTCGGTGGTTCTGGTCTCGTTGGTTTTGCTCTCGCTGGATTTGCTCTCTCTGGTTCTGCTCTCTCTGGTTTTGATCACGCTGCTTAAAGTCCCTCTGCTCCCGCTGCCTCTGCTCTCGCTGATACTGCTCTCGCTGCATTTGCTCTCGCTGCACCTGCTCTCTCTGCAATTGCTGATGATGCATCTGCTCCTGCTTTGCCCAACCGGGCAAATGACCCGGCACTGGCGGTGGCTTGCCCTTGGTCACCGTTGCCGCGGCACCCGTCTCAAAGGTATGCTTGATATTGCCAAACTTGTGCGTCCAGTTGGACACACTGCGGCCACCACTGCCGCCCCAACCCAGGCCGGTCTGGTGGCTCTGCTTGTTGATGAAGGCCAAGAACTTGTGATCATTCTCCGTTTTGGGCTCAAAGGGCGGTACAGCGTTGTGAACGCGTCGCTTGACGCTCACCTGAACGGCTCGCTTGAGCCCCAAATGGGGACCCTGATCATCCTCGAGGTCCGAGTCCGAGTCACAATCCGCCATATACTTGGCCTTAGCCTTGGGTATATCAATGGTATTGGCTCGCTTCATCATATGCCTCTTGCCGCCGCCAAAGCGACTGGAATTGGAGCTAGAGTTCGAGTTGAATTGCGAGTTCGAGTTGGAGTTGGAGTTGGAGTTGGAGTTGGGCGACAATTCGGCTCCTTCGGGACTCGAGTTCTGCGAGCTTTGTGCTGCCTCATAGCTGGCAAAGCTCACGGCATAGTCCCCGGACAGGGGTCGCCTGTTGGTCGGATTGGGCCTGAGCTGAGATGGACTCTGTAGGGGATTTACGGCGGGTATAACCTTGGGGGATTCGGGTTGTGACTGTAACTGTGCCTCCTGCTGCTGCTGCTGTTGCTGTTGCTGTGCCGCCACAAACTGATTGGGTCTGTAGAGTTGCACTGGCACCACCGCCCCCGAGCTGGGGGTCTTGGCCAGGGCAAACTCCTTGCTCTCCAGCATCAGCATATCCTCCATATAGCGCCTGGCATCGGCCAGCTCCTCTCTGCTCACGCCCACGGTGTGGCGACTGTTCCGCTGACGTCGTTTGGCGAAACGCGATTGCCGGCAGTCGGTTGATTCCGCTGGCTCTGGACTGCCAGCTGTCGTTGGATCGGCATCCTCTGGCTGGGATTTGGTCTTCTCGTCGGCCAACTTCTCGGGCGCACTGAGTCCACTCTGAAGGCGAGCCACCAGGCCGAGCAATGCCTGCCGCTGGCCACCATCGACGGCCAGCTCTTTGCCCTGCTTCAGGCTGCTCTCCAGGCGGCTCAAGGCATCGGTCACTTCCTCGACCAGGCTGCGATTAGCTTCACTGGCATCACTGCCGCTGCTGCGCTGTTGCAGGGTATCCCGCAACCCGGCGGCCAGCAGGCGCAGATCCTCGCCACTCTCCGTGCCGGAGTCCTCTTTCGAGGGCACACTCAATCGGGCTGCCGTTCCGGCGGCTGTGGTTCCCGAAGCGGAGGGTGATGATGGTGATGGCGATGAGCCCGTGACTGGCATAGTCTCTGTTTTGGCTTTGTCCCTGGCCCTAACCACTGTGCTAACCTGGCTACTGCTAAGACTACTGTGTTTCCTACTACCTATGCTACTGCTGCTCGTTGCTGCTGCTGTTGCTGCTGCTGGTCCTGACTTGGTCGACTTGGCTGCAGGCAGGGACTCACCCTGCACCTGAACAACACCGTCTGTGGTGGTGCTGGAGGTGGTGGAGCTACTGGCCAGCTCAACTTTGGCCAACTTTTTGCCCACACTCTCGACGACTTTGGACGACGACTTGCTGGAGGTGGTGGCTGTGGCGGTTTCCTTCTTCTCTGCCTTCTGGGTAACCTCTTTTTTGGTGGTGCTAGTGGTCACCTCCTTTGGGTTGACCACTTTCTTGGCCACCTCCTTTTTGGCCTCCTCCTTCTTGGGCGGTTGCTCGTCTTCCTCCTCGTCGCTGTAGTCGGTCACCTCCTCGATGATCTCCTCATACTCGCTGGCGCTGCTCTCCTCCTCCTCCTTCTCCTGCTTCGAGTTCTTTTGTTCTTTTTGTGGTTTTTGTTTTTTGTTAGTTCAGATAGAGAGATAGAGAGTTTAGAGATACAGGATACATGGATAAAGACATGGAGAGAGAACAACGAACGCAAAACAAGCAATACAAAGAATAAGAAAAGAGTCGGTGGGGTCTGAAACTTGCTGGAATCGATTGATGAACCTCCCTTAAAGAGGACAACAAAGTGGGTCTGTTTTTTTCGAGAGTATGGAGTATGTAGATCACATCGATAAAAGACTAAACAAAGAGTAACGATATCAGAGAAATGGTATATCGATGTTTAATGTATCGATTCCAATTCTAGGTGGGTCTTCGACGTGACTGTGTGCAACAGTGAGGAGGCCAGCATTCGGAGACGTTTTTGAAAAACTATTTTAAGACAGTACAAATAATAAAATATAAACAATGGAACGATAACGATAGTACTGGAACGATAGCACGAGAACTACAGGGCTGACAGAAATGATCGATATATCGATACTGTATGAATATTTGACATGAAAGTCGTTATATAATTCGATATTTGACGCAATAATCGATATATAATCGATATTTTCTGTCTGATATAACTAACCAATATAATTGGGATAAATAACTTGTGTGAGATTTTTCGATAATTTCAAATATTTTTGGATCTTTTAAATTTCGATAATTCAAAACTTCAAAATTTTCGATATGATATTAAATGCGATATATGTTTCATTACATCATATCGAACTATTGCTATCGATATACATCCCTAGCTCTAGAACGATAGCACGATAACGATTTGTGTGTGGAACACGAACTGTAACTGGATCAGGGGTACATGAAAACGCTTTTAATGGTGTGGGGCAATATACCTGGCAACTAAAACGTTTAAATTTTTTGGTCCTATATCTGACGCGGCCTTGCCTGCCTAGCTGTGCCTAGTTGCTGTGCGCTTTATCTACAAGATAAACAGATACAGAACACAAGATATTGAGAGATCCTGGATGGCTGTCTTGGGTCGCTGCAGTAGAACTTAAACCGCTGGGATTCATTTTGGGGGTATATATGGTTATATTTACTATAATATACTATATAGGGTTAGAGAGAGGTTAAAGTGTGGACTGTGGGACTCACCTTCGCGTTCCGCCATAAGTTCGCGTAGACGTGCACGGATCTTGCGACGCTCCTCGTAGGTGGACGCCTGTTCCAGCTATGATGATGATTGATTGATTCGTGTGTGATTGTTGGGTATATTTTGATGGGTACTTGTACTGCTACTGAATACTGATCATGAGCATATATATGTATATTACTTACCAACTGCTTTAGGACCTGCTCGTCCCAAATCTCCTCGATGTCACAAGTTGTGCGTGTAACTGGTGCTGAGGAGCTGCTGCTGACCTTGGTACTGGAGGAGGTGCTGGAGCTGTTATTGCCGGACTTGCTATAGTTATGGGTTATCCGCGTGGTCTTCACCTACAAGAAAAAAGAGGCAACAAATGATCAGACTTTTTGCCTATTTGTTTATCAACCGGAAAATCTGCCCAAGAAGAGAGTGTCTGTGTGTGTGTGTGTGTGTGTGTGTGTGTGTGTGTGTGTGGGAAGCAACAAACGCCAGCTGTTCTATGTGAATCTGGCTAAATAAAGCACGATGAGCACATACAGGCACTGCGACGACGATGACCACGAAAGCCAGCAGAGCAATTATTCACTTGCCAAGAAACTTGGTCCCAAAAAAAACAAAAAATTCAAAAACTGCAAATACAGCGAGAGCCACAGCAATCAACGATCGAAGGAGAATAAGATCAATTTGTCACTACTAAAAATGTGTCCTTAGCCGTGATTTGTTTTGTATCTCTTGTGTTGTTTTGGTTTACAGCTTCCGCTTGATTGGCTTGATCATTGATCTGTGTACCTGTCCGTGTGCATACCTGGCGTATGCGTAATATGCCCCAAAAATAATTCATGTTTGCATATATTAAGCATACGACACGTTGACCAGAGGCATGAACTTGGAACAAAAAGCGGCAAAAAATGTCGTGTAATTTTTGGAACAACAACATTTTGCAATCAAAAATAAATTAAAAATAATCACAGATTAAGAAAAGGCTTTACTTTTAAGCGTTTTTCGAGTTCATTGATATCGTAAAATTTTAAGACATCCAAAACATTAAATCTTATCAGCCAAATGGAAGCCACAAATGAGAAAATGAAGGAAATAATCATCAAGAGGAAAAATAATTATTATATTTTCATTGAAAATCAAGAAAAGAAATCTTGGTCAATAAAGTTGCTGTCTTTGTTTTGAGGCGGCCAAAAGAAAACATCAAATAAATCAGCTAAAAGCGTTTATGGACGTAGACGATATATATAGATTATATCTTTATAGATATATTGAGTGCAATTAAGTATACGCCACGGTGGCTGGCCTGCAATTTAACAAAATTAAAAACAACGCAGATTTCCACAATCTCTCTCTCACTCTTATTTTCTCTATCTTTAGATTTTCCTTTCTCTCTCTCTTCGAGATGAAAAATGTATCATTGTTTATATAAATTTGACCAAATTTGGTCAGCGGCAATTGGGAAAATGTTGTTGTATTCTGAAAAACTGACTTCCAACATTTTTCGAAAACGCCCCCGCTCTCGGTTTGGCTCTCTCTTCCTCTTGCAACACGCCTTTTGCTATTTTTAATTATAAATTATTTAAGCACACACACAAACACATACAAGAGTCAACCATATTTTTGGTTTGGGAAAAGTTTCTCATATTTTTTCCTTCAAATTTTCCTCTCTCACTATTTTGTTCTATTTTCTCTCTCGCCTGCTCTCACTGTGTTCTTTTATATAATATTTGTGTTGTATTATAAACAAAAAAAAGGAAACCCGAAAAATTAATTGCCAAACAATTTTACAAATTCCCCATTCTTTTGTTTTTATTTTTGTTATTGTCAAAATGTGGGCCACCACAAAGTTGTTCCTCTAATTTGACTTAATTTCATTTGCATTTTATTCCTTTGGTTTATTTTTAATAATTTCTGTTCTCTCTTCGGTAGATATATGTACATATATATGTATGTATTATTTTTGTATTTATTTATTGTTGCTGTTGTTGTTGTTGTTATTGCCCGAAAGACCTGAAAGCATTTTGCCAACTATTTGGCGCAATTGCGCCAAAGCGTAACAAATTGAGGGGCGGCCAAGCCAAGCATGGAAATGAAAAATTAACAACAACAAAAAATAGGAAAATAGGAAAATATAATGGAAATTGCAAGAAGAAAACAATTAAAAGGGGGTGGGCAGGGTGGTCAGGGTGGCAGGTGGGCGGGGAGTGCAGCTGACCAGAGCGATCATTGCCAGTAAGCTAATGTGGCCGCTGCACTTGGCCATTGACTGACTGGCTGGTCAACAAGAGTTTTAACATTTCTTTTCTTCTCTTTTTTTGTTTTTTTTTTTTGTTTTGGCTTTGACACTGTCATTTTGCACAGAAAAAAATTAAGGAGAGAGAGATTGCCATTTGATTGATGGCCAGCAATTTGTACAATACACTAGAAACATTTATTAATGTTTGTATATAGGGGAAAACAAGTTTGTCTTCATTTTTAATGATGAAAAAATATATTTGTTCCTTTTTATTTCAGCAAACCAAAATAATTATTTAAATTATAATGATTTAAGGTTTTTATAGGACAATAAAGAAATTTCTACATATTATTAAAGGCAAGAAGAGATAAATGGTTTATTTTTTGTAATGAAAAAATGTTTGAAAACTTGTTCTTCGTAAAAAAGGGGAAACTAAATTAAAATTTAAAAAAATCCAGTAAATCAGTTCGTTTAACATTTTGTTTAAATATTTTATTTCTTATTGAACAAGATTTTAATAGTAAATCAAAATAAATATAACTTCTGGCAATCATTCGTTTTTGTATCTGAATATAATATAACACTTTAATCGAAATTTAACTAATATATATAATTATTTAATTTAATGCAAAATTTAAACTGATAGCTTAATGAGGAAATCAAAGTTTTTCAAATGTCAAACCTAAGTCAAGATAAATTTTTTAATTTAAATTAAATAAAAAAAAAATACAAATTTTAGTTCAATTTAAATTCTTAATGATTTTCTGTGCCAGAAGGTTAAAAAGCACATTGAATAATATTTGAACAATATTTTGTTATTGTATTTTTGACAATTTTAGTGATACAAAAAAATTTTGAAAATATGGGGCACATTTTTATTACCAGCAGAAAAAATGTATATGATTTATACGAGTGGAAAATACCCTTTTACAGCTTACAAAGTTTAGACAAGAATTAAAATACCTCTACAAATGTTTAACAGTCAAAAAAATGAAATATGTAATATATTTGTAGGAAAATATATAATAGTTATAATTATTATATAATAAAAAATAATTATACTTATTAAATATTATTGAAATATAGGTTTTTAAGCCAAGAACATACTAATAATATTCATAGTTAGTTAATATATATTGTACTAAATATAAATATATTAAAAACATATTAACAAAGGGTATTTTTATTAATCTTTTTTAAAATAGATAAAATAAGAAACCTCATTTTAAATAATTTCTAAACATATACAATCCCACCCCATTTTCCACCAATTCCACAAATTTTCTTAAAAAAAAAAAAGAAAGCAATCTATACGAATTTTCCAAGAGAAAGAAAAATGATTTGTCCATTTCCAAATTGACTTTCATTCGGTTTTCGATTTTATGTTGGTTCCGTCGCCATGCCACTCATTGTGTGTTGTTATTATTATTATTATTATTTGTATTTTTAGCCCGGGCAAAAACTGAGAAATTATTTGACATGCAAAATGCGAGACAAAAAGACAAAGGCGGCGGCACACACGCACAGCGATTATGAAACGACAAAAAAAAGCGAGCTAAAAGACAAAAGCAGGAAGAAAAAAATGATTGGAGCTCTCTGGGAGTCGCTTCAGTTGTGGCCGCATGACAATTCCCGATATTTGGTGTGTATATATATCTCTTTATATATATATAGAGTGTATATCTGGGGAACATGCATCTTGCACTGATCGCTCCCAACCACACTGGTGAGGGCTTAACTTTATTTCTTGTCAGCTGTTTTTTTGTTTCTGTCTCTGGGATTAAGTTATTATTCCGGGGATTTACGGAACTTTTCAATATTTTCCTTGTATTTTTTCGTATTTTCATGTATTTTAAAAACAGTATTTCTCTTGAAAAATAAGCAAAAGTAAATCTTAAGTAATGAGCGGGGTTTCTAAAATATTTATACAGTTTTTATACACTTTAAGGGAGACTCTTGTGGATTTTATACCCCTTTCTATGAATGAATATTAAAGTCGATCCTGTGCATCTTCAGATTATAGACCATTCGACTTTCTAGTTAAATAGATTTTTCAGGTATTGTTCATGGTATTCTTCCTTCTATTGCCAGTTCTCTCCACCTCAGCTCAGGTGTAATGCAGGCATGCATAGGAGGAAACCGGCTATCCAACTCGCAGCACTTGCAGCGACGGCAATGCTTAATCACCAAATGCAGAGTGGGGAGCTGGGATCGCTGGGAAGAGCTGCCAGAAGGAGGAGGAGGGTTCGGTCCAGAGATGGACTCTGCATGTTACGCTCAACCAAGTACCAGGGCCAGCAGCAAAACACACCTGCAAATGGCAAACAGCAAACGGCTCCACGTTCCAGTTCGATTCGGTTTGGAATCGTGGATCCGTGGAGTTGCACTTGGACACGGAGTCTTGGTCCAGGGAGTGGACGTTCTGAAGTGACTGGTAAACCATATTGGATATGATCTGAATACCAGGTGAACTTTATGATCAGTCAGTGAAGTGAATATATCTAATCAAAGAAATATTTAGAAAATACTATATATACTATATAAGATTGTTTTACAATTTATGACACGATCTTTAAGGCAAAAAAATTATAGAAAGCTTATAAGAACTGTTTCAGGTTTAAGTTCTCTTGAATTGATGAATTTTAATTATATTAAATTGTAATTTATGCAAGGGACCAAAAGGTCAAAGATTAATAGGAATTTTCTTACAACATTTTCAATATAAGAATCCCTTAAAATGTTGTAGTATTATTATACCACATATCTTAAAGAAAAAATGTATAAACTACATTATTATTAAGAGTTCCATTAAATCTTTTACACTGCAAATGATTTAGAAAATTCTCTTAAGAACATTTTTAGTATTAAGATCATTTTAATCCCCCTTTTTTTTCTAATTCTACAACCTATAAAATAGTTTATTAAATGAACTATCTACAATTTAATTAACCAAATCTACATTACCTCAAGACTTTACCAAATATTTTTCATTAAATCTTCAACAAATCTCCTCTCTAAAGAATCTTCTGATATTCATTTTAACATATTTATCAAATCTACAACTTGAGTAATGTACACGATCTAAAAAATGTCTGTCATTCTTTTAAGAAAAATTTTTAATAGTTTTAGCAATTTTGAAGGTAGAAAGCTTTACTCCCTCAAGACTTCTGTCTCTCTCTATCCAGCTTTAAAATTCATTTAAATCTATCCATTTAACCATTTTTTTTTTACCTAAACAAATGCTATTTGCAATTCTACAATATTCTTTGCAGTTAAATATAAATCTTTTAAAATAGGACATTTTCTTTAGGTTTGCATGTATACGTATATACATTTTTCAAGATAAAATAGTTGGGAAGAATAAAAGGAAAGCTTTTTTGGACATTATAAAAAGGTGAATAGTAGTATAATATTAGAGATAAAGATGGATAATGAAAGGATATTAAGCAGGAAATAAAAGCTAAGTAATTCTGAGTAGGTAATAAAAATAATTAAAATCTTTGCATTACCTCAAAGGAAAGGAATTATTCTACAACCACCTTGTTTTAGCTTGTTCTAGCTCATCTTTAAATATTCAGGTACTTATTTCTGGGAGAACTGGCAGCATCGGGGAACAGATATATATATATAAATATATATATATATGCATATCTGTGGGAATCGGTATTTGGTTCACGCAAGTGAAGGAAACGGGATCATCGGATGCCAGAGTCAGCCGTGCTGCACATGCACATACACCTCCCCCCTTGGATTGTGTGTGTGTTGCCCAAGAAGTAAAGAAAAAAAAATGCTCCAACATAGTCTCCCGTATAATAGTCCGTAAAAATAGTGCCCGTCGTTTGGAGCTATTTTCGTCGAAATTTTCCGTACGCTTTTTCCGCTCGCCCTCTCATTCATGCATCCATCCATCCATCCTCCTCCTTATACTCCTCCTCCGCCTCATTCTCCGTCTCCTCTTGGTCTTTGCTCTGTTTTTAAATGTATTTATTTATTTATTTGCTCTATAGCGTGTCTGTATCTCGTATACATGTATAAATAGCTATATGTAGCTATATAGCTTTCTGTATATATATATATTCATATATATAACGAGAACTAGCTAGGTAGCCTGCGGTGTGTCGTCGCCTTTCAGGTGCATTTTGAGGTGTCGTGACAGGAATTCTTCTTGCCAGCGAATTATGCGCACTAAAAATAATTGACAAAAGTATTTGCCCGCCCCCACCAACCCCTCTTTACTTAGCTCTTCCTTTCCATCTATCTTCGGACTCTCTTGACCGGACCGCTTCCCTATTCCCTATGCCCCCGCAGTATCCACACCCTCTCACTCTCCCATTGGGGCTCTCATCAGCCTGTCCGTTGTTCTTGTTCACTCACTCTCTTTGCTCTTCGGACTTGCCGCAATATTTCGCCGTTGCGCTTGCCGTTAGACCAAATATGGACACTCGCGTTTGTTCACCATGTAACAACAACAACTGTAACTATTAATAATAACAGAACTCTATGCCGCACAGGAAAAAAATTACGGTTATGGTTCTTTTTCTTCTTTTTTTGTGGAACCAAAACTTGTCTTTTGTTATGCTTTTTTTTCGAACACAGGCCTTCTCATCTATTTTTTTATATTTTATTTTTTTGTTAGCCTTTTGCCAGCCACTTTTTGCCCGTTATTCTTCGGTTCTTCTTCGCACAAGTGATCGATGCCGCCTCTGAGTTTGTACTGACAATTTCGATCTCGAGATGCCGAGATGCCGCAGTCGGCGGCAGGCCGTTGGCTGCCTCTGCCGCGGCAGATGTTGATGTTGTTTTTGCCCCTTCACCTCCTCCTGCTCTTCCTGCTCTTTTGACCAGCGAGGCATCACATCACGCACACGGCACACACATAAGTATGTATGAATGTGGATGCTTGTAAGCTGCAGAGGGAGCAAGGAGGGGAGGAGAGCCAGCTTAAAGCTGGATGTGGTAGAAAGATGGAGAGAGGGAGAGCACCAATTCGGGAGAGCAAGATCACGCGCTCAGTTAACGGTTAATCGAGCACGTGCACGTGTCAGAGCGCCGCCGCATTGAGGTTATGTTGTGCTTAAGCAACGTGCAACAGGTGCAAATATAGCAGAATTAAAGCAGTAATAGATGAAAACAAGAAAGGAACCTAACTTCGGCACACTGAAGATTGTATACTCTTGCAGCTTACACTTCGATCATTGGCAGCTATTTGATATACACCTTAAGGGTTTTTTGATCATAATTTGGCTAAAACTCAACCGATTTCAGTCTGGGTTGGTTTTTTCTTCTGTCTTAATAGGAGAACTTTTCTGCATTCAAAACTCGATTTCCTATTTTTTGTCAATTTTCGACAATTTTGACGATGTAACCCCTTACATTTCTGTTAAAAAAATGGCAACATTTTTGGCTTGAAAATCGAGAACACTTTAAGGGTTTTTTTAATCATAACTTGGCTAAAACTCAACCGATTTCAGTCTAGTTTGGTTTTTTCTTCTTGGTTTTTAAAGGAGGACTTTTCTGCATTAAAAACTAGATTTCCTATTTTTTGTGAATTTTTAACAATTTTTCACGTTGAAAAAAATGGGATAAATATTTGGCTCAAAAATCGCGAACTCCTTCATGGTTTTTTGATCGTAACTTGGCTAAAACTCAACCGATTTCAGTCTAGTTTGTTTTTTTCTTCTTGACTTTAATAGGAGAGCTTTTCTGCATTCAAAACTCTATTACTAATTTTTTGTAAATTTTTTACAATTTTTCACGATGAAAAAAAATGGGATAAATTTTTGGATTTAAAATCGAGAACACCTTGCGGGTTTTTTGTTCATAACTTGGCTAAAACTCAACCGATTTCAGTCTGGTTTGGTTTTTTCTTCTTAGTTTTAATAGGAGAACTTTTCTGCATTCAAAACTCGGTTTCAATTTTTTTTTCAATTTTTAACAATTTTTCACGATGAAAAAAATGCGATACATTTTTGGCCTAAAAATCGAGAACACCTTGCGGGTTTTTTGTTCATAACTTGGCTAAAACGCAACCGATTTCAGTCTGGCTTGGCTTTTTCTTTTTAGTTTTAATAGGAGAACTTTTCTGCATTCAAAACTCGAAAACTAATTTTTGTCAATTTTTGCAAATTAGCTTACATTTAAGGAATAAATTTAGGAATCTCTTGGATGAATTTTTTTTAACTCACCCCTTGACTGTTCAAACGTTGACCTGTGGCCGTGGGTGGCAGCATGCTCTCCACACCCTGCATGATCACACTGGCCCCCAGGAATTTGTTGAGCAAGGCCCGAGCCTCGCGATCTTCGCTGCTGTCGCCGGGCTCCTCAACTGTTAAATAATTACGTAAGTTAATATTAAAGAGAATAAAATAATAAATAATGCTCACCATTATCCGCATTGCGCATCCTCTCAAGGACGTCATCCACGCTGGTCACCTGACGCTGATCCGCACTGCTGTTGAGGAAAGATCGTGTGCTGCTGGACCGTGTGGAGCTGGAGACGTGGCTCTGATTCTGACGCATCTGTGGTGCCTCGATCACGCTGCACACCTCAGTGGACTCGCTATCCTCCTCGGTCTCGTCCTCGTTCCTTGACAACGACTGGACGGTGCTCGAGTGCGTGGAGGAGGAGGACTCCTTGCGTATGAACTTCTCGCTGAGTTCCTTCACTGAACCGCGACGCACATATCTGGCATCCTCGGGCAGCGATTGCGACTGGGCCTCCACTTTCTTAAATTCTCTCACAACCCTGGAGTCCAGTTCTGGCGGTGTGTAGTCCTTCTCGTCCTCCTGCTGAAGCTGTTGCTTAATGGCAGCCAGCTCATCCGCATTGCTCGAGTAGATTAGCTCCTTGCGCTCGTGACGCGGCGGAGACTTGTTGTCCGAGTAGAACTGCTCCTCAATGACATAGCCTGTGACTTCTGAAAATGGGTATAGAAGAGGTGTTATGTTAAAGGATACATCAAGGCTGAGAGGTATAATTACCTTGCTTGGTCTCACAGGGCTCCTGCGCCGTCGTCGCCGGTGCTGTGGCCTTCTTCTTGAGCGCCCGTAGCCCGAAGACCGGCAGTCCGTTCTCATCGGTGGGTCCTACGCCGTAACTGGAGGTAATGGAATCCTCCTCCCGCGGCTTGGTGCGCTTGTTTGTGCTACTACTACTGGAGCTGGTCACTGTGCTGGAACTGGTCATTGTGCGGGTGACCTTGCCACTACTTGAGGTCGTGCTGGAGGTGGATCCCTTGCGAGCTGGTGAGCTGTTGCCATTCGTCTGGGGAACCGGGGCGTGACCCTTGAGCACCTTGGAGCGGTCTGCCCAAATGGGTCCCTGGGTTGACTTCTGAGGCGCACCACGGGCGGCTGTGGTCGTGGTTATTGTGGTTACCTTGGTGGTAGTACTACTGCCACTGGCCGGAGATGGCTTTCCAGGTGGACTAACACGACGCTTTTGTGCTGGACTGGCGCTCCTTTCCCTGGGCTTCACTGGCGGCTTGCCATATGGTGAGGTCTTTCCCGGTGAAGACGTTGTGCTGTCCACCTGCTCCGTCCGTTGCTGCCGGCGAGTTGTGCTGGTGCGCACTTCCTTGAGAGCCACACCGCTGGTCGTCTTGGTTTCCGGACTGGCCAAAGGACTAGGCTCTCGCTTCTTGGGCAGTGGCGAACTCTTGCCCGAGCTTGTGTGTGTGGTGGTGGTAATGGTGTGGCTACTGGTTGTGGTACCCGCATTGATCATGTTCTTGCGTATGAGACGCATTTGGGCGCGTATACGGCGACGCATCTCGTAGCTGGCCACTGTCTCCAGTAGTTGCTCCAGTCGCAGCAGATCGAAAATCTCCTCGATTTCTACCTCTAAATCGGAGTCATCATCTTTGCCCTTCAGAGATGCCTTCCTTGGCTCCTCACCAGCTTGGCCTCGGCTTGGGGTCTTTCGGGGCACATCAAACTTCACAGCTGTGTTGGGATTGCGTGGTTCCACTGGTGAATCATCCTCCACCGAGGACTTTCTCGAATAGTGACTCTTGTTGATCTCCAGCGAATCGCGACGAATGTGCTCTAGTGAGCTCTTCGTGTGATCCATGTACGAGGGACGACGTCCGGTGGGCTGCTCGGAATCCACTGGATGGGTTTCTTGCGTTGGTTCAAACACATTCCGGCGATTGGCCACATTTCGTCCGGTGGTGCTCGTCGTGGTGGTAACTATGGTAGTGCTTTTCTCTGTAACAGATTCAATGGGTGTGATTTCGGGTTCGGCTTTTTCGGTTGGGTTAGTCGGAGTCGAGGTCGGTTTGGGGCCAGTTGTCTTGGTGGTGGTGGTAGTGGTGCTCGGGTGCGGGTGACGCGGGTGCTCAGTGGTGGTGGTCAAGTTGTTGGAGGTGCGTCTACTGGGCGATCGGGAGGGAGATTGCGATGGCGATCGTGACGATGGTGTTGGAGATTTGCTGCTTCTTTGCGGTTTCTCGGTTGTATGGGAGGGTGGTGCTGGTCCCACTACCTCTACGTCTACATCCACATCCTGGACAACCCATTGCTGTTGGGTAATGTGCTCCATGCGCTTGGAACTGGTGGTGGTGGCCTTTGCAGTTGAAGGGGTTTGGGCAGAGACAGAGGGAGTGATCGATGGAGTGGGGCTCTTCCTAGGACCAGGCTTATTAACGTTGGTCACCTGATTTCGGTACGATCTCTTCTCCTCGGTAATCAAAGTGGTGCTGGGACTTGGTCGGCCGCGGCTTCCGTTCATCTTGGTTGGTGACGAGGGCGAGCTGATCGCTCTGCGTTCCGGTGTGCGTTGATTAAAGACCGAGGGGCGACTTAGGATATCCTTCTGACGCTTCATTTCTATGGCTGTGGTATGCGTCTTGGTCATGGGCAAAGGCTCGTCACCGAACTCTTCCTCCTCTTCGGGCGACAGCTCGGGTTCATCCTCAGGTTGCTTCAGGGAATCTTTACGCGGTTCTGGCCTTTTTTTAGGCAGCCTTTCGGGTTCCCTAGGGGAGAGCTTGGGTTCTTTCTTGGTTAACCTTTCTGGCTCACCCTTGAGCTTAGTTGGTGCTGTGGGCTTCGGTTCCCTTTGGCTGATCTTTTCTGGTTGCCTTTGAGGTTGCTGTTTGCTGGGCTCCCACTGTGCCACTTTTTGGGGCACCTTGGCCGTAAACTTGGGCTCCCTGGTGGGTTCCTCCTTTGGCTTCACTTGTGGCACCTTCTTGGGAGCCCTTTCAGGCTCTCCCTTGGAGTCCTTTCGGGTCGTCTCTCTAGTTTCCTGCTGCCTGACTTCCTTGATAGTCTCCTTTGTGGTCACCGTTCGGCTGAATTCCTCCTCTTCCTCCAGCTGGCTAGTCTGCCCATCCTCCTGATCTGTCTCCCGCTGCAGTTCTGGCTCCGATTCCTCATCCAAATCCCGCTCTGGCTCGCTCTGCCGTGAAATGTGACGTTCGATGTTGGCCACTAGACGGGGCGATTTTTGTGGCACTGTCGGTGCCAATTTCTCGGCTGTATCGATAAATTTGCTCACCTTCTGGGACACGCTCAGTATGCAATCGTCCCTAAGAAGCTCCTCGTCGATCTCCTCCAGATTTGGTCGTTCAATTTCCGGTCGGGGGGAAAGAGACGCCGGCCTGGTTACATTCTCGGCAGTGCGCAAAAACTTGTCCACCTTTTGATTGATGCTCAGCAGACAGTCATCGTTCTCCGGTATCTTGGAGTGCGTATCGAACTCCCGGCTAAATGGAGCTGAGGCCCGTGGCTGCTTCACCTTCTCGGCGGAGTGTGTGAAGCGAGAGACCTTCTCGTGGACACTCAATAGGCTTTCATCCGTATCGGGTGTATTTACCGGGTAATCCAGACTCTTGGGTGCCTCCACAGTGGGATTGTCCAGAATGTCCACCTCTAGGCCATTGGAGTTACGCAACTCGGAGATTTGACAGCCCACATAGGCCTGGGACTCCTCCTCGAAGATGGGGATATTTGTGACCTGTGGCTTGCGACGCGGCTCGTCGTCGGGCTCCTGCACAACATCCGGGTAACGTGGCTTTCCCGTCTCCAATTCCGCGGGCACTGGTGTGGGAACAATGCGATCGGGTGACGGTTCCCTTGAGCTCTTCGCCTGCTGAATATCGATGATAACGCCGTCGATATCGGTGCTCGAGTGGATGCGTTGCTCGCTGAGATTGATCGTCTTGGTGGTGCAGCACTTGCTGGGCCGAGTCCTCTCCCCGCCGGGCTTCAGGCTACTCATCTCGGGATGGTGGGGCTTTGTCCCGCTCACCTTGATGATATTCTCGCTGGTGGATCGGGTCACCTTTTCGGTTTTATCGCGTCGCGTTACCCGGGGTACAGGTGCCGACTCCTTGCGCTCTGTTACAGGTAATTTCCTAATGGGACTAATGGGAGCTGTGGCCGTTGGTTGTTGCGGTCGCCTTTCGGTTCTCGGCGATTTGGGAGCCGTGTGATCGATAATGATTTCCGTGTGCACGGAAATGTTGCTCGAACGACGGCGTTCGTTGCTCACCCGCGAGGGACTAGCATCTGGCGATGTGGAATCACCGTCTACATTGTCCTCGGGGCCACGAGACTGGGCCGGAGTGGGAGTTCGAGCCGGGTGAAGGGGTGAAGTCTTCTGCTTGCGCGGCGAAGAACGAAGACGATCCTTGATGGATGATCGGGTGGTAGTACCATTGGTACCATCGCTTGGCTTACGACCCTGTCGAGTTGTTGTGGTCGTAGTGCTGGTGGTAGTGCGAGTCTCCTCGACCACACTGTCCCGCTTGCGACCAGTGAGGGAATCCTTGCGGGGACTCTTCGACGCCGGTACCTTCGATAGCGGTTCCTTGGGTGCCAGGGGTTGCTTTCCCTTTGTGGTACGCGAGTTCCGACGCTCAGTTTCGGTTTTCGTAATGCTGCTCACACTGGTTTTCTTTTTTATTTCTGGTTCTGAGTCCTTTTCTGGTTCGGATTCAGTCTCGGGCAGCTTTTCTGGAACTTTTTGTGTGGGCCTTGGAGCCTTCTTGGCCGTGCTAGGACTTGGCGAACGCGTCCTCTGGGTGATCTTCTCGACAACGGTTTTACCCTGACAATCGATGGTCTTTTCGGTGACGAAGGTTGGCTCCGGCTTGGCTGGTGTCTTCCTGCCAAAGGATGGAGACGCAGAGGGGGATTCCACCGTGGGTGTTGGAGACGTTGACTTCTTGGGAACTCGGCGTTCCGGGGATGGTGACCAGGTGGGTGAGGGAGACTTGGGACCGGACTGCTTGGTGATGACTATAGTGGTCTCCTCATTGACATTAATTGTCTCAGCGTCCTCCTTGGGATTTTTGGGGGTCTTCTCCTCAGGCTTCTTGGGATTTTTGGTGCCCTTCAGCTCTGGCTCCTTGGGATACCTTGAACTTTCTTGATCCTTCGGGTAGACGGGAGTCTTTTGATCCTTGGAATATTTAGGGGTTTCCTGTTCCTTGGGATATCTATGGGTTTCCGGTTCTTTGGGATATCTGGGACCCTCTGGTTCCGTTGGATACTTGCTGGGTTCTTTCTTTTTGGGATACGTAGAACCTGGCCGCTTCTCTGGACCTCTGGGACTATCCTGCTCCTTGGGATATGTAGGACTCTCTATCTCCCCGGTAAGAACTTCCACTTCCTCGGACTCGGTCACATCCACAAGAAGCTCTTCATCAACCTTAATCTTGGGCTGAGTACGTACCACAAATGTCTCTGTGAAACGACGTGGCACATCATCGTCATCATCATCGGGACAATCTTCGATCTTTACCTCGATAGTCTCAATGGTGGTAACATTCTGGGTAATATTCTTCTGGTCATCCCCATCATCATCATCACCGTCGTCATTTTCTGGTCGCTGAGTAAAGTTTCCCTGAGTGTCGCCATCTTCCTCCATGCCCAAGATCTTGCGACAGCGATCCTCGAAGGTCTCGCGACGTGTTAAGCCCTTCTTGCGGTAAGTCGGCGACTTGTTCTCCTCAGGTTCGGACTCGACATCGTTTCCCTTGGAAGGGAAACCACCATCTGGACTCTCCATGGTTTCCTGTGGGTTTGATGTGGGTTCTTCTTCTTTAGGTTCTTTTGGAGCTTGGGGCTTCTTATCGTTAGTCGTCTGATGATCTCGTTCGTTCGTTAGGAATTCTTCGTTAAGATTGTGTGTGGTTCGTTTTTCGGTTGTGGTTGTGCTAATGGTGCTACGGAAAATTTCGTCCTCTGCTCGGTGCTCCTTTTCGGGACTCTGACGGGGCTTCGCCGGCTGCTGTTGTTGCTTCTCAGGACTTTGCCGGGGTGAGACACGTGGCTGAGGTCCCTTTTCGGGACTTTGGGCTCGTGGCACTTGTCTCTCGGGGCTCTGGCGCGAGGGTAGACCAGCTGGTTGGCTTACTCCAGGTGCCTGAGTCCTGGGCAATTGCTTCTCAGGACTTTGACGCGGCGAGACTTGCGGCTGGACATGTGAGGGCTTGAAGCTGGGTTGCTCCTTCTCCGGACTCTGTCTGGGTGTGGCCCTAGGACCCTTCTCAGGGCTATTCGACCTAACCGATGGCTGAGCCCTTGGAGCCCCGTCGTTAACCTGCTCGATAATTATCAGCTCCTCGATAGCCAGCTGATCCTGATGCTCCTCTACCGGCTGGGAGACGCGACGACCCTCGAAGGTAGTCTCTCTCTGGACGCCCGGTGACTTGGAACTGCGCTTTAGCTGAGGTTCCGGTTCATCCTGTGACTGCCTCCTCAATTGCGGATGCGGCTTCTTGCTGGCTGCAACGGATCAGGGCATAAGATTTTGGGGGGAGGGATCGTGATCTCTACGGGATCTCTAAGTGATCTCTCTTTCTACATCTACATCAACCGGGGTGTGTGTGCTAAGTGTGTGAGTGTCTACGGTGCTAGTTAGGGGGTTAGAATAGTTAGTCACAACTACGCTGGCAGCAGCTTTAACTACGTACTACGTACGGGGGGGTTAGCAGATTTCTACAGGCGCAGGCAAAGGCTTAACCGGTGGTAGTACCCATTAGTGGAAAGCTCAAGAGGAGTTGAGGAAACGTTAGACTTGGTAGACTTAGTAGACCATGGAGCAAGATCTCTCTCACTCTCTTTGCTAGGCATTGCCCATTCGCATTCCCAATACAGTGTTTATTTCAGTTTTATTTCATTCTTTTTTTTTTCAGTGCAATTTCAGTTTCGTGTTTGAACATTTCAGTTTGGTTTTTTCAGAATTTGTTTTTATTTTTATTTGCAAAAAGTTCCAAAATAAAAAAGAAGTATATAGTAGCATAGTTAAAAGTGTACAGAGTTTCTTGATTTATTCATTGCGGTTCGTGTGTTGGTTTTCAAGCCTTACCAGGGGTCATCCCAGAGCTCCCGTCTGGGGCCTCTGCTTCCCCCTCTTGGCCCAGCTGGTAATAGTGACGACGGACACAGGGCGCCTCCTCCGCCACCACTGACGCCGCCTTGGCCTCATTGGCGCTCACCTGGAGCTTGCGGATCGGTTGGGAATCGGGTTCGGTTATGGTTTCTGTTACGGATTTCGCTGGTTCTTGGTTTTTGTTGGTGGCTTGGTTGTTGGTGGTGGTTGTTGTCTTGTTGTTGGAGTTGTTGGAGTTGTTGGAGTTGGTGGTGGTGGTGGTGGTTAGTGTTGGTTCGTTGTTAATAGTAGGAGGAGTAGTTGGTGGCAGAGAGAATATATCGCCAGGCTTAGTGGTAGTATACGTATACTGTGATAGCTTGTTATCTGAAGGATATACATTCATATACATAGTTCATAGGTTCCAATATTTATATAGCATTATTATATATAGTATATAGTCATGTGGTTTTATTTACTTGAGCTTTTGTCTCATTTCTCTAATTCGTACCTGGAGCAGGACTGGCTGGAGCTGGAGCTGGAGCTGAAGCTGGAGCTGCTGCTGGTGCTGGTGAAGCAGGAGCTTGTGCTGGTGCTGGTGCTGGTACTGGTACTGGTACTGGACCTCCCTTAATGGTGCTGCTTGTGGTCGTAGTCGTTGTGGTGGTGGTCACCGAACCTCCCTTCGGTGTGGGTGACCTGGGCTCGCTGGGACCACGGCTTGCCCTCGGTGTCGGGGACCTGGGCTCGCTGGGGCCTCGGCTCACCACCACCGGACTTGGCTTCTTGCTCGTCTTGGTGGTGGTACTTGTGGTGGTTCCCCCCGTCGTATGCCTGGTCACCGTGCTAGAGCTAATCCGGCTTGTTTCCGATGGCGCCTGGCTCTCGTGGGAGCCCTCACGCATCTCCCGTCGATAGGTGCGATTGGAGGAGATGCTCGAGCGCGGTGTCTGATGATGGGACGTCTGCTGATGATGATGATGGGATCCCACCGATGTGGTACTCTCCGCTGGCGAACTGCTACGCAGCGAGGCGGCGAAGGCCCGATGGGCTGCATCCACTTCACGCTCCTTTTGGAGCTGCCTGCGGGTCACCGTCACCGTCTCGGTGGTCTTGGTCGTGGTTGGACTAGCGCCGGCGTTGGCGTTGCTAGGTCGGGTCTGACTCGGCTTTCCAGCGGGTCCGCGGGTGGGAGTCGGTGCCGCTCCCTCGCGTGGCTGAGATCGACGCGGACTTACGGTACGTGGTGTGCCCGGTTGCTCCACCTGCGTCTCAATGATACGCTCCGTGTTGGTCTTACGATTGGCGCTCTGATTGCGAGACACATTCCTGGTGGTCAGTGGCACCTCGCCATCGGGCTGATCCGGGCGCGGTGTGGAGCGTACGGACGGAAAGCCATGGGTACTAAAGTCGGACGGGGGAGCCTCCCTCAGCTTTTGGGGAGTAGCCGTCGACTGGGGTGGTGGGTAGTCATCGCCCAGGACCTCCGTTTCGGTGCTGGTGGTCTGATGCTGCTTCACCTGGCGACTCTTCTCGGAACGCACCACCACCACTTCCTCGGTGCTGGGTCTCTGGGAGGGATACTCCTGAGTGGGCTTATTCGGACGCACCGATGGGAAGCCATGGGTGCTAAAGTCCCGGCCCGGTGACTGGCGGGTTGAGGGTGATTGTGCATGGTGCGAGGGTGCCTGAGACGGTGTTGGTGTTGGTGTCTTCTGGTGCTGCACTCGGGGCAAGGGCTGGCCACGGTCGTCGTACTCTTCGACGGTCTCTGAAGTGGTCTCCGTGGAGAAACGACGGCTGGACTTTTTCACCGAGGAGAAGGAGCTCTGCTGCGATTGGGTCACATGCTCCTGCTGCTGCTGCTCCACATTGTCCACCACATCGCGCAACTGGCTGCTATGGCTATGATCCTGGACATCCTGCTGGACACGTCGCTGATTGTGGACCTGATTTTGGTTATGGGTCTGGTTGTGAGTGGTCTGACTGTGACTGGGCGTAAGCTGCTCCGTCTCGTAGCGCTTGTTCTTGACAATGGTGCCATCGGGCAGTCGCTTGACCGTGGTGATCATCTTGACATTTGGCTTGGGATACTCCACCGTATTCGATATGATCTCGCCGGGCTGCGACATCAGATGCTGGACATGCTGCTGATATTCCGGCGATGCCTTATCCATGTCCACATAGCGCTTGTTCTCCTCATAGTGCTGCTGGGTCTGCACATTCCGGGTGGTGTTGCTCTGCTCGCGGCTCTCCGAGAAGCGCTCCTCCTGGCGCTGCAGTTGCTCTTGACGCTGAATTTCCTCTTGACGCTGGATTTTCTCCTGACGCTGGATTTGCTCTTGACGCATCTGTTGCTCCTGTCGGTGCAACTGCTCCTGGTAACGCTGCTCCTGCTGACGCCTCTGATCCTCCCACTCACGCTGATTCAGCTGCTGCTGCTGCTGCTGCTGGGGCTTCTCCTGCCCATCGAGCAGATAGCGCGGCTCATCGCCATACTCCACAGTTGAGGAGGAGGACACCACCTTGGAGGAGGACGAGGTTGATGTAGAGCTCATCTTCATCTCGGTGCGTCCGCTGTTCTCATCTCCAAAGACAACCTTCTCCTGGAGCTGGGTCTTGGAGCTCTCCGAGGCCTGCTTCACAAAGTTCTTGTCATCGCCCTGATGCGAGGCACTCGAACGCTGTTCGTTTCTGCCCTTGAACTCGGCCAGGCCACCGCCATTGAGCTTCTCCACACCTGCGATTGTCGGGGTCAGGTCATAGGTCGAAGGTCGAAGGTCGAAGGTTGTAGGTTGAAGGTTGAAGGTTGAGATTGTAGGTTGAAGGTTGTAGGTCGAAGGTTGTAGGTTGAAGTGGTGGACATGGACATACAGAACAAACAGAGTTTTGGGGTTAAACACATAAAAGAAATACTTCACCGACAAGGGACCAGGGTTAGAATTAGGAAAGACACTGGCCTAGACCCTCCCCCGAACGTTTGTCTGGGAAAGTCCAGGCCTGTGTTTCTCTCTCTCTCTCCAAGAAGACAAAAAGGAGAGCCACTACCAAATTGACTTACCATCTGTCTTGGCCAGTGTTTCGGTGCGATAGGCCTTGCCATCGGGACTAACCTCTGAGGAGGTCTGAACATCCCAGCCCGTGGTATTCGGCTGCGTTAGAGTCATCGAATGGAACCGCAGCTCATGGGTCGGACTGGTGGAATCCCGTACCTCCTTTGACTTGAGACTCTGGAAGTTCTGATCGAGTAGAGCATCCCCATGACTGGAGGCCAGTGGACCCTTGGCCCCATAGCCGGCCAGGGTGCCATTGCCATTGGGCGTTTCCGACATGGTCGCGTTGGTATGATCCGGTTCGTGCCTGTAGAGATTGCAAAGTCGCGACTCGCGCAGCTTGTAGAGATGCGATCGGATTTGCTTCTTGCGTTCGCTGTCCTCCGACTGTTGCCACTGTAAAGGGTTTTGAAAAGAATATAAATATATTTATTAGATATACATATATATTTAGATAAAAAGCTTATATAAGTTTAAAGCTCTCCATGTGTGACCCCGTCCTTGAGCCAATTAAGCGTAAAGTGAACTGGAACTCATGCTCGAGTTTGGAGTGGAGCAAAAAGTGGAGTACCCATAGCCATACCCACGCTCGTGTCGCCGTCAGCCAACCGCTTGGATTGCCTTTTACGGCCACCGATCCCGATCTCTCTTGTCTCTCTGCTCCGAGTGTGGCTCCTCCTCCGCCAATTAGCCGGTCTCAGCCAACGCGCACACCACTGACTCAGCAAATGAGTGGCCTTACATATAGAATATATGTATATATATATCTATTCTGGCCAAAATCTAGAGAGATCGAGATGACGCCCCCAACAGAGATCACCGGTTTCAATGGCAGAAGCAACCAGGATGACCAAAAATGGCCGGGATTACACACAGACTAAGGGGTAACCAGCTGAATAGAATGATTCAGAATCGAATGTATTGGGAAATGATAGAAAAAGGTCTACTTAATTCAAGAAAGCATTTTCAAGAATTAATTAAAAATGCAAGAAACTGATTTTAAATCATTGAATATATTCTTCAAAATATGAATATGAATGAAATTCTTCAATGTACTTAGATATTTATAGTTTAATTATTAAAATTATTATAAAACAAAAATAGTCAAAAATAATGTAAGTTTGAAGTACATTTTCGTTTAACAATAATCGACCTTACAAATTATCAAAGTTGATAGATTTCTTGGAAAAAAATCCTTATATTATAAAAAATGCTCGTTTATCAATAAATAGACTGGGAAAAATAACGATATTTATCGATTTCTTATCAATTATCAATTCCCTATTAGCTTTACTGAAACCCCTTACAAATAAATCAACTGGTCGGCAAATTCCTTAAATTTATAAATTTAATTAATATATAAAATTATATATTATATATTAGGATGCTCGTTTTTACATCGATTTTTTCGTAATAAAAACATCGATTCTTTGCAGGCTTCAATAGAAAACGTTAAATTAATATAATTACCAATAATTTTATTTAAAACATTAGAATTCTCTCAAATTTGAATAATAAAAACAGTTAAAATTTCAATAAAAAATTAAAAATTAAAAAAGAAATTATAGTTCAATGATACTTCCTTGATGCTAAGCTTCTGGGAATAAAGGAGGAGCGATAAAAGTAAACAGTTCCTCCTTTATTCCCAGAAAGAATCCAGCAAAGAAGTATCATTGCACAATTCCAATAAGATAAGCATTAAGTCCCCGGTATAGTAGTTATCAGAACAGTTATTCACCCCGATTCTCTGGCATTTCTCACTTATCAGAAATCGAAATCGGAATCAAACATCAAATGGCTGACGTTTCCAGCTTATAAATAAAACATTGGCAATTCCAGCTGACCGATAAGCGGATCCGCCAACAAAGAGTCCAGGCATTTATTTAAACAATAATCTAAACAGAGGTCTCACAATATCGTTAGCAAGAATAAAAAAAATGAACAGAAAAAAATGAAAGAAATGGAAAAACAAACAAAAATCGAATCAAGTAGAGGCGGCAGCGCGGTGATATCACCTTTAGCTCAAGCGCGAAAACAACGTCAAATAACATTTGTATTAACAATAATGACACCTCGCTCGATCCACATCTGTACATATATACTTATCTATATATATATATATATATATATGTACATATATACATACGCAAAATGCTGACTCTACAGCTTCGCTAACTGTTTTAATTTTAGCCAACGAAATGGGGAGATTTCCTTAAAATAAAAGCCAGTACAGGAAATGGAATTATGAATTATGAATAATTTGTGGATCAAGACAACGATTTGTCTAGAAAAAATGGCAAGTGGAAATATAATGATTTATAGAGAGATTATCATAAAAAGATTTGGTTTTAATAGGGAGAAGTGAATTTAAATAATTTAGAAAGTATTTTGTATGTAAGCTTATAATTTTGGACTTTAGAAAATCTCTTGAAAAGTTTAATAAAAATTCTTTTAAAAGCAGGTTTTAACAGTCTTCTATCTTCTGTATATTTTTCTTGATTATTTCTCGATTATTTATCGATTTTTACCGAATCTTTAAAAAAATGTTCCCAAGGAACCAGATTTATATTAATATACTTTAATTTTTGGACAATCTCTAGAAAAGTATACAAGAAGAATTCTCAAGTTAAGTTTCTACTTTCCTTAGTCTTCATTTCCGATTACTTATCGAATTATTGAATGTCGATTTCTTTAAAACATTATTTTAAGGCTTCAGATTCTAGTTCTTATTTAATAATACGCAAAAATTCTAGTAAAAAGTAATAAAAAAGTTTCAAAATCTCACAATCTTCTTGCTAGATTTACTGTTTCCAATGAAGAAATCTTCATGATTGATAGCTTCAGTTGTTGCTTTCTTTTCGACAGATGGCGCTCTTGCTTGATCGCCGGCCATCACTTTCAGCGCTTTCACTCGCCCAAATCAACAGATTCGCATTTCCAATTGACAATAAAAAAACAGTAAAGAAAGAAATAAAACAAATATAAAGACAAATAAAAAACAAATGCAAGAAATCAAAGAGAAAAGAGCTAGTGTGTGTTGTGTGCGTGTGTTTTTGCAAAAAGTTTGCAACTCAGCTTTTGTTTGTTTGTGATTTTTGTTTGTCGATTTTTGTTTTGTATTCAAGAACTGGTCGCGTGGTCGCAGTCTAGACCTGCGTCTTGGAACGCCTCTGCTGGCGTTGTCCAGGACTGCACTGCCAAAAATTTATTGAGCGAAAGTTTGAGGAATAAAATAAAAAATATTTATATTTATTTTTATATAATTTAAAATAAAATTTCAAAAAATATTTTTATATACTTTATGTATAAAAAGATGGTTATATTATCTTCCTTTAATTATTTAATTATTTCTTTAATTAGGATTTTGTATCACAATTTAAATAAATATTATTACATTTTCCGATTATAAAATAAAAATGTAATTATTTTCGTAACATTATTTTTTGAAGCAAGGCTTAGTATTTTCTTTGTTTACAGTGTATTGAGCTTGCGCCTCTGTCGCTGTCTCTGCCGGAATGACGTAATTTCTAAAAGTGCCGTGATAACCAGTTGAGAAGAAGAAGATGAGGAGGAGGTGGAGGCAGATACAGAGACAGAAGAAGAAGAAGCAGCAGCAGCAGCAGCAGCCGTTTTCGCACCTCTACAGCGACGCTGGCAGCGGCAATGGCAACCTGTTGGGCGTCAACGCCGGCGCCAGCGTCAGCAGCGACGTCGACTGCAGGCCTAATGATGAGGAATGATGGGGAGCTGTCTCTCTGTCTCTGTCTCTGCCCCGCTGCCTCTCCCTCGCTCTCACTGCCCCGATCGCTCTGCTGCTGCGGATGACGTGACGTGCTGATAAATTATTTTTGAAGTTTCTGTTTTCTGTTTTTTATTTTTGTTGGTTTATTATTATTATTTATATTTATTTCGTTGTGCCGTTGTTCATTTTTAGCTGTCGTGTCAGCCGGTGTTGACCTCCGTTTCGCGTTATTTTTATTTTTTTTTTGGCAAAAAAAACAAATCGTTTTTGTTATTGAAATTAAAGTTTAGGTATTAAAAACTTAATTGAGAGGAAATCAACGCATGGCACGAGAGGGAGACAAAAAAAGAGAGAGTGCTAGGGAAGGTCAAGAGGTCATCATTGCACACGCACACAAAGTCAGAGATGAGTACCTATCGAACTTTTCGATGCAAAATCGATTACTTTGTGTTATATGGAAACTATTTCCGATTTAATTGTTATTTTTCTTTATATTATTTACTAAATTCCCCTTGTCACAGATTAATAATTATATAAAATTTCATAAACCGATTAAAACGTGAGAGATAGGCTTTAAATAAAATTTAAATAAAATGTAATAAAAACGTTTCAACGTGTGAGATGGGCTTTAAAAAAATGTAAAACAATTATAAATATTATTTTTATCGGCGATTACGGGCACTATCAGATTTACTGATAAATAGTAATTGTTGTGCAGAAATATTTAATTAAAAACCAAAGTCTGTTAAAGGCATTAAATATTCTTATTTTATTATGTATAAAAGGCAAAAGTGTAATCATACAAATCGGTATTCTATTAGTTGAAAACCCTCAATTTAAGCCTGTTAAAAAACCTCCTAAAACCCAAATGAACTATATGATTATTTCTAACAGTATTTGCACTTTGCGGCCGGCGTTAATTGTTAGTTTTTATTATTCTTTTTTTTTATAGCAATTTCGATTTCAATTCCCGATGCCAGTTCTCAATCTCTGTGCCTAGTGCATGCTATAGATACATTGTATATTTTTATATATGCATATTAAAGTGACCCAATTGCCGATGTGCCACCAATCGAGAATCGGAGAATCGTCGAATCTAGAACTGAGAATTTTTAATTGTGTCATTGTGCAGCGAGACGGCAACGTCAGAGAAACATGTTTATTATGTTTGTGTTTGGTTTTGGTTTCGCTGTTAGCGTCTTATTTTGGATATGACATCGCCTCCCAAGCTCCCCAGCTCCTTGGCTTCCCCCCCCCTGAGGTGGCTCAATAAAGTCGACCAAGTCGAGTTCTGAAAAAGTGGAGCACTTTCATGGCATCGCTGCCTGCATATAAAGCACCAAAAAGCTAAAACCCAAAAACCCCGAAAAACTGGACCCACTTGGAGGCCTGGGAAATAACTCAATTTTTGGGGTCTCTCTGCTGCGCCGCCTGTGATCGATGGACAGCTGTCAAAGCGGCTGAGCGTGTGGGAAATTATAATGCCACAGAGTCCCCGATCCAATAGGTGATATATTATATTCACACAGCAACAAAAGTATATAAATTACGTGAAAATTGGGTTTAAGTTTTTGATATAGGGGTATAAATTTAAGTAAATTTTTAAGAAATATTTTTAATATTTAAGGAGATAAATTCAAGTGAATGTTAAAGAAATATTTTAAGCAACAAAAATTATATTTAAAAAAAAATTTCAATTATTGTTTAATATTTTTTTATTAACATTTAAAATTAAATTTAAGAAAAAATATATTGACGTTAATATTTAATAAGTATTTAATTTTATTTTAGAGAAATATTTTTAATTGATCAAAATATTTTTAAAATTTATTTCAAATATTTTTTACTGTATTAAAAAAACACATTAAAAATTAAAATATTCCGTCGAAAAATAGTTTCAGGTAAGTTTTAAATAAGTATTTAAATTTAAAACAAAATTTTCTTTCTAAAAATTGATAAAAAGCATATTTCAAATACATTTAAATTATTTGTTACTAAATAATAGAAAACATTTAATTTCTATTGTTTTTAAAGGGACTTTTAATATATTTAAATAATTGTTCCCATCTTATTAAACTCATTTCTTTTAAATGTATTTATGAAACATGGTAAAGATTCACCTTTAAATTATTTTAAATTTAATTTTTACCATAAAACCCCACTGGAAATTTTATAATATCAATTTTAGATTTTTGTTTATATAAATTTCGTCATATTTGAATAAGAACAAATTTCAATATACTGTTTAAGCTAATCTCTATCATCTATTTTGCCTATTCTGTTTCCATTCATTTATTTACTCTCCCCCGAAAATGATCTCATACTCGTCAAACTTATTAGTAGGAAATATCATAATGCATAGCGTATATATGTATATATTCCAAACAATTATCGGAGCTAAAGTCATTAGTGCAGGTGGAGTTTTTTTTAATGTATTTATTTTGCTGTTTTGTTTCTCGTGGCCGGAAAGAGCGACTTGCCCAGGTTTTTCTCAAATTAAAGTTGGCTTAATTCAGAGCCAAGGTTGTGCGTGAGATTCTAACGATAACTACAACATGATTTTTTGTGTGTTTAATTTAATATGTTAATTAATCAAATATAACTATAGTTCCCTATAAAACAAAAGAAAAAAAATTTAATAACAATAATAATAAACTATGAATTATAATTTCTCTAACTAAAATCGATTTGTGCATTTCCTTATTTTCCTTGGGGGTTTTTTTTCTACACATTTTCCATGTTAAAAATATGCAAAATATAACAAAAAGGTCTACGATTTATCGGGAACATCTATCTATCGTCCGACAATGGAGATCAATTATTATGGATAATTACGGGCCAAATCACAAATCACAAAACAAAAAACAAAAAGAACCCTTGGGGCTGACGAGATCTGTGATCTGGTTTAGTGGCTCTAGAAAAGCGTAGAACAGTTGCCAAGGCCAACGGCCCACGGCGGCGAGTAACTCGTTTTCCCGTGTAATTAGATGCACTCCTCCCTATTTTGATTAGCATATATAAAGCCCCGAAGCCGACTCCGATCCCCCGATCGTCAGCTGTTCTGGCCAGGGGATCCTCGATTGGCCGACGAGGAACACCACGAAATTCCCCTGCGATAAGATCCGTTTGTTATTTCGTTTGTTTACGAGCCACTTGGCGGAGATTGAGATACAGCGACATACAGATACAGATACTGATACATAGCTACAGATACAGGGAACAGGTGCCGTTCGCTAATTGAAATAATTGACTTAACGTAATAATAGTAAGAATAATATAAATAAATAGGTCGCATGTAAATGTAAATGTAAATAAATAGAACATGTATTTATTTATTAATTATTTACATTTATATTTAATTTGTTAATTATTTATTTACACAACATAATTTCTCTCTGTAAAAATTCTATATTTTCTAATCGTTTTCTATCCTGAAATTTTGTATTTTTTCAGATAAAGCTTATTTTTGGAATTCCAACTTAATTGTTGTAATTTTTTATGTTCAAAACTATATGCCTTTATATGCCTTTATATACATTACAATACATTTTAATTTCGGTCGTATTTATTTTTTGGTTAGAATCCATTTTTCGATATTTTTAATAAAAAAGAAAGCGATTTTATTAAAAACTTAATTGATTTTCCTATGCAAAAAACCCTTTATTTGAAATTAATTTGAATTTTTGTACTTTTATGTGCAAAAATCCATTTTAAAGCAATAAATTATAATTTAAATTTGAATTTTTATAAAATGCATTTAAAGTATGCAACACCCTGAGAGGCAAATATAAATATTTTCTAGACTATATTTAGGTCTTAAAATAATATTGAGAGCTTCGTTTATTTTTTTTTCAACCCCTTTTTTCTAAAACCTGAAAAACTATCCTTTTCTTTAAAAATGCGGCACTTGACCCCATTTCCAGGCAATCAAAGAAAGGGTAATTATAGTAATGGCATTGGCTGTTGCTTATATATCGATTTATGGGGGTGGGACTGTCCCCACCCTCCTGTTCCCTCTTCCAACTTGATACCTTTTAATGATAAATTCATAACCCTAATTCCCCTGTAAGAACCGATGACTGTATTTTAAGACGTTTCTACAGTTACTAACTGTTATGCAAAAGGTGGCAGGAAAAAAAGGTTAAACTGTGCGAAAGTGTGAAAGTTAATATGCGAAGAAGAGAGAGAGAAGAAACAGCGGGAAAAAACATACGTATCTCTGTGTCTTCTCGCCTCGCAGAATCTTCTCCTCACGGGATTTTTTTCATGTTGAAATGACAGAAGGAATTACCTCAGGTAAAAAAAAGATTGTCTTTTTTTTTTGGGTTCCCTTTTAGGATTTTTTTTTTGCCGAATTCTTCCCGTTGGTGTTGTTGTCGTTGTTGATTGGAGTTGAAGCTGGAGTTATTTCTCCTTTGTTGTTCTTGTTGAACCGGCAAGTAAAGGCACGTAAAAAAACACTTGATGGCAAAAAAAAAGGTGTGACTAATCCTTATCCTCTTTCTACTTTTATTTGATTCGGTTTTCGTTGTTTTTTTTTATTTAATAAATATTGTAGCACACGAAAAAGATAAAGTTAACGTTGTTGTGACTTGTGGTTTAGCGTTGCTTTTGCTTTACGTTTTTTGTGTTTTTTTTTTTCACCGAGCGTCGACACGTTGCAATCGATCGAGCCACCAAAATCAGACTGAAGTTTCCAATCAGAATCACAAAGCCGCCTAAAGTGGCCGCCAGCTTAGACGCCGGCAGCGACGCCGACAGCGCAGCGAGCAGTGAAGCGGGCAGCGAGCCGAGATATGACCGAATACGAAAAAACGGCAATAAACGAAGATGACGCGACCGGCGACACGGGGCACAGTGGGAAAAGTATCAAAACAAATTAAATCTCATTTTAATTTTAATAAAGAATAAAAAATAAAATAAAAATGAGAAAAATAAAATAAAATACAAAACGAACATGCCTAAATTTGTTGTAGAAAAGTACCAAATATTAAAATCAACTTGTAAAAATGTGTATAAAATAAATCTTAAAAATAAGCAATAAGAAAATTATTTAATACATAATTTAAAGATTGATAAATACTTTTAAATTTATCAATTGTACAACACATTTGTGTACTAGATTTAAAAATATCTTAAATTAGCTTATAATATAATAAAAAGCTAATAAAATCTAATAAATAATATATTATTTATGAATAAAACAAGAAAGAAACTTAGGTTATGTTAAAATGTTACAGAAAACAAATACAACTTTGCTACATTTTTTTATAGTTAAAATATATACATACATTGTACTAAACCTAGATAGTATCTAGTAGATACCTATGAAGTTTATTTAGGTATTTTATCTTATAGGTATCTTAAAATTAGGAAGACATCCGCAATAATTTGAGTATATAATAATAATTATGTATCAATCCCAATAAAAATAGAAAACTAATTCACCAAAAATGTTAAAAGTTTAGGACCCACTTCCTGCCTTTCTCGACAAATGAAATATTTAACTTATTCCATTATTTATTTACTTAACCTGCGGACATGGCTCATCCGTCGCTGCGAATTGCATTGGAACGTGGTCGATTTTGGTTTGAGGCTTTTGATAAATCACCCATGGGGTGGGCGTCATTGTTGCATTAATAATTAATAACAATGTTAATAATATACACCTATTTTCTCTGAGACTATTTTTGGCCTAACCACTCGAACTGTAGAGCTGCTGCCCACCATTCTTTGTATTTTAACAAAACAAAATTACTCATCGGTGGTGTTGGCGCAGACGTTGCGCAGACGCAGACGTAGCGCAGACTTAGTCGTGACTTAGCGGCCGCCCGACCCACTGTAACGTCTAGTCTCCGGTCTCTGGTGTCCACTGTCGTCCGGTGGCCGCCACTTGCTGCGTTTGGCCATTTGCCATACGCGGGTGTCTCCGACTTTAATTTTTTATTTATTTATTTGCTGCCTTACTCTCCGTGTGTGCCAGTTCAACTTTGGCTCATTGATTTATTCCGCAGTCGATGGCTGGACCGACCCACGCGTTTCTTCGACTGCCTGTCTGGCGGAATCGAATCCAATCGAATTCAATCGAATCAAACAGATTCGAAGTCAAAGACTCAGTCTCAGTCTCAGTCGCTGGCTCAGTCCCAGGGCCAAGAGCCAGCCAACGCTCTTGGATTTGGTCAGGTTCTGAAGCCAGCTGAGCCGGCTTTGAGCCGCCCAGGGATGTCACAATAAATAAACAAGCTTTAAAATTATGAAAATATTTAAGAACTAAAAAACATGCAATTGTATATTACAGAAATATTTCTAAATTCATTATTAAACTCCCAATATTGTATCCTAAAGCTTAGATACTCGGAATGGGAAAACCTCGATATTAATCGATTTAAAATCGATATCATCAAAGACTTGGATTATTTTTAAACTAAACGCTAAAAAAAGTACAATTTAAAAGTATAATAAGCCTAATTTAATTGTTTCTACATTATCATGCATAATACTGATATTTCTAATTATACTAACTTTTTGTCTGGGATAAGATAAGAAATTATTTTCAAATTGCTTTCGGGAGATAAGATTCGCTTGACATTTTACCATCGGAAGTATTTATTAAATTAAAAGTAGTAGCTGTAAATTAATAAATTTTAGTTTCTTATCTTATAGACATTAAGCGAATGAGTATTTACTCGAATGTCTCTTTTTTAAGACTTTATGCAACAGCTTAGACTTATATTAAAGTGGTAACTACAGGGAATTTAAATTTCTTATATAAATAATACATTTTGCAATAAAATATATTATTTTGAAATTTTAGCTATATTTTTTGAGGCTTTTAATTTATCTTTAAGCTTGTCATCCCTGCCTAACAGTTGAATGGCGTCATCGCCAGTAGGAGGAGAGGCAAGAGGAGATAAGCTTCAGACAGAAGAGGGATGCAGGAGAAAGGAGCAGCCAGAGAAGGCAACGGCAAAGAAGAACAGCAGAGAGCGTAGAAGGATCAGGAGATGAAGGAAACGAAAGAGACGAAGGAGGCCAGCGGAGGTCAGCGGAGCTCAGAGGCCAAGAGCTGGGAATTGATTCATGGCCAAATGAGTCATCGCTGGCTTTATCAGTCGAACGTTCGCTGCCGGCTGCCTCTGCTGCAGCATCCCAATTTGTCGCTGATGCTGCGGCTTTTTCCCTGCCTCTCCTTTATCTCCTGCGCGAGAGAGCGACTCTTTCTCTCCCTTACTCTCTGTCTTCCTCTCTTTCTACCTCTAAAGCAGCGACGAAGCTGCGTGGGTCGAAGATCGTCTGCGGTTCCTGTCTAACAGAAGGTACTTCAGATTTTTAGATTATGTTAAAAAATTACCGTGAATACTGTAAATACTTTTTTACTTTATTCTTTATACTTAGAGCTAGCCCTTATTTTAAATTAATAATTAGTTAATCGCCTTTTTTTATTTAAATCTGCACATTAAACTAAAAATTATCAGAGTTGTCGAAAAATTAGCTGGGGATTTCAATTCTTTTAACAAATTGCACTTGATTAAAAAAAATGTATTTCAATAATATGTAGAAGAAATTAATGATGAAATCAACTCCCTTAATCTAATTTATTGAAAAGTATTTATATATATACATAGCTAGTGAAACATACAAAAAATAGCTATAAGTAAGTAATAATAATATAGTTATTAAATAAACTCCTAATCTTCTAAGATTTCTATTAATTTTTATGATATATTTAAATAAATCAAAGAGTATTCTACTCTTCGATACTAAAATGTCAGACTTTATGTTATTCTTCATTAATGCAGTTAGATAGATCATTTTCTTTTTGTGTTATTTTTTTTTTTGGCTCGACATCGACATCGTCATCGTTTTTCCATTGATTTTTCTAACGACTTTTTAACGATTACTGCAAATGTCTGAGCCAAGTCAGCGACTAGCGACTGCTAAAGCGGCCCACGCGACGGCCGGCTACAGTAAGGCAACCCCATAAATGACCCAATTTGGTCAGGTTGAGCTGGGTGACTGACTGACAGACTGACTAACCATGGTCCAAAATCCCCTCTGGCCAGTTCTCGGACCAAGTTCAGGGCTTTAAAGGTAATTCCACTGGTACTTGGGTTTTGAAAAAGGGGACACACACAGGTTCATCAAGGAGTCAATGAACTGAACCATATTTTGTGCCACAAATATTAATAAATATTAAATACTTTCTTTTGAATTCATTTGCTGAGCCTAAAAAATGTATCGAAAGCATAATTGAATTTTTTTCTAAGGATATCGTGATAATTTGCATAAATTTCAAATTAATTTAAAAGCTGTCTAAAAGTATGCAAAAGAATTATATAAGTAAACATTTCTTTTACATACTTTTAGACTTTATCTCAAGAGATTTTAAGCCCAATATAATTGAAAAATTCTTTAAATCTATCTAAATGTCTTAAACATTTTATTATAAGCATTGAAATAAATATATATTATGAACTTGCTGACTTACCATTTTCCTCAACAATTCCTCATTCTGAATATCACCCAAATCACATTCCACTTCCATGGCAAAAGAGACTGAAATAAAATAAAAAATAAGTTGAGTAAACGAATTTAGTTTTTTGGAATAATACCAAATACTAATCAGATAATCAGAGATTAGTTTTCTACCGATGATGCAACTTGTTTCGCTGCACATTATTCCCATGCTGATTTATTTGATAATTTGTTGCTGGTGTTGAGTAATATATGTATGTATATATATTTAGCTGTCTGCCATCGATCATGATCAGTGTTATGGGCACTGCGAACGAGGCGAGCCAGAATCGGCTAGAGGCTATAGAGACTATAGAGTCTGGTCCGGGCCAGAATCGGTAAGAATCGGCCAGCGAGTTTTGACATTTCCCCCGTAAATGGCTACAATCGAACATGGACAGTGTGAGCTGCATGTACTGCAAATGAAAAGCTTGCGAAAAGTGCAACAATGGTGATGTACACTTCGAAAAAATCACTATTATAGAGGGTTTTCATTAAGACACTAAGGAAAAATGTATATTAAAAGAGGAATTTTTAAAGAAAGGAATAGTTGTTTTATAAAAGTTATTTTATGCACAAATCTGATATTATTCCTGACATATTTTCTTAGTAAATGTTTTATTAACACAATTCCCATATAAGTAGTGAATATTGTATTGTTTATTTTATTTATTATTTATTGTCTTATTTTTGTTTTTTATGTATTTTTTTAATTCTTTAATTATTATTTTATTTTAAGTAATATTTTGGTTTCATATTTTCCGGATAAAGACATTAACATTAGACATTAAAAAATTCTGATTTATTTAAAATTTGTAGTAAAAAATCCCCTTAAAAACTGCCTACAAGTATCCAACACAATATATTTTTGATAAATAAATTTCATATAAATTATTTGGCTATAGAATAATTAAAAATCCTTTTTAGGATTATAAGTAAAACAGGAATGCCCAAGAAATCATTATGCTTTGAAATCGTATTTAAAAATGGAATTTTTAAAATTTGTATGGATACAAGGATACAAGGATATATTTTATAATTTTAATATAATATAATACAATTATTAAGGGTCTAAGAGTATGCAATAATTAATTTTAATAATCAAAGCAAATAAAATTGTGCTTAAACTTTTCCTAGAATTTTTTAATTTTGTTCTTTTGTATAGTAATATTTTTTATTTTTATCTTTTATTATAATCTTTTATTAACATGATTTTAATATATATTTTTTATTATTAGTATATGTTAAAATATATATTTTTTATATAACAATTCCTATTTTATTTTTGGACAGTGCACCTGTTGCCGCTGCTTATTGAGCTGACTTTTGGCTAACATCAACGGACTGGGGCTCGGTCAATTGGCAATAAATCTGGCGAATCCGTCGGAGGTGAGGCCGGTAAGGCCGGTGAGCAGCCGCCCGGCCAAAAGCCAAACAAGTTCAAAACCACAATTGGGCAAACACAACAATCACGCTGGCAAGTCGATCGGCAATTGAACTTGAAGCCAAGTTAACAGCAACTGCCAACTGCCAACCGTCTCTCCTGGCCAGGGGCAATAAGTGTCTGAACGCATTTGCATCCAGCCTTATGGTTGTCACAGCTCACAAGCTATAACTTTATTTATTTAATATAAAATATCTATATATGTAAATTATATAAATTGTGTTATCAAACCACCTACATGTTTTCCTGTTTTCATGCTCGATGAACTAATTGAAATGACAGCAATTCGTTTCAATAAATTCCCCCAAAATGGCTTCCACTCCCACTATATATATTATAATTCCCATAATCCGGATAACAATTTGCCAGACAATATCTAATATATAAATCAAAGACTTCACAGACATCCATTTAACGCATTTATGGGTCATCCATCAAATAAAAATGAAATAAAGATGTACGCTTTGTGCTTCATATATCGTATATAGGATCGGATATACCTTATAGAAATCGCGTGGGCTGGCGTGTGGCCAATGCCCTAAGAACGTCGCCATGGATGACCGAAAACGGCCAACGAAACCGTCACATTTCGCTGTTGGCCAATTAAAAAGCGTTTTATTACCGAATATCACACGGTTTTGGTCAGTCAAGATTTATGGATGAACATAAAAATAAGCATAAGATGCAAATGGGTTTTGAAGTTATCTATAAAAGATATAGACATTAAAATCATGTTTATATAATTTATAGATCACTCTAAATCTATGTATATAATAAATTAATACATATATTTATATTATAAATATCATAAATTAAATTAAATTTAAGATCTCTGTTCATATCAAACCAAATTTCAACTCGATTTCATTTTCAACTCTTTGTAATATTTATAAAAATATTATTACAAATCTTATTTACATTTTTCTGAAACTGGGAATAAGAGGACAAGATTTAAATTTATATTTCTAATATATATATAAATACTAATTAAATACACTTGGTCTTTTATGTTTTTAGGGGCATATTTTATATTAAAACTAACGCTTTTGGCGCCAACTAGCAGGAAAACCGCAGAAATCACCACAAAACTGTTAGAATTCCCAACTAACATTGTAGTTAACAGACCTCTCGCTCTAATATTCGCCCTCTCTCTCTCTTTCCCTCTCTGTGGTACCTTTACCTTTCTCTTTCTCTCTCTCTCTCTCACTCTCTCTGTCTATCTAGTATTCAGTGGGGTGGGCAGGAAAGAGGGTTTTTATACATATATTAATTTATTAAAAACTCTAGGGACAGAATTAAACAAGAAAACTGCAGTTCTGGAGAAAACCTCACTTAAAAAACAAAAATAGTTATAATAATAAAATCAAATAGTTGCAAAAATATAATTATTTAAAAAAATATATATATCATATTAAAATAATTATCAATTTATTTATTAAGAACAACTGCAAAGCCAAGAAACCCCTTTTATCAAACGAAAAAAATAATATTAATAAAATATGGAAGTAAAAAAATAAAAGAAAATATTTGTTACATGATAAAATAATATTAAAAAATAAATACACACTGAAAAAATAGTAAAGTTCTACCCCCTTTAAAAAGAATTGCCCATACGCCCATGGTCTCTACTCACTTGCGGCTGCGACTGCGGCTGCTGGATGATGTTTTTCTGCTTCTTATCAGAGACGTCGCCTTCGAGGGGAGCTTTCGTAACTCGAGACGGAGATGATCGCAGAGGCAACGGCACAAGTTGACAAGTTGGCAAATATTTGAGCAGTTTAGATGGTTTTTTATTGTTTATTGTTGTTTATAATTTTACGGAAAGATCAAGTTGCGGCTGCCGCGGCGCTTCTGCATAAAGTCACTTGCCGCTTTTTTTTCAGCCACTTGAGCGGGGTTTTAAACGCGTTTCGGATTGATTTGCGGTCTGCGGCCAATTGTTATTATTATTGTTAATACATTTTCCACGAAACAACAGAAAAAAAATTCAGAAAAACACTACTTTTTTTAAACACCAATTTTTGTCAATAAAAATTTGGAAAAATTTTAAATTTCACTTTTACACTTGAAAAAAAAAAACAATAAACTAAGTTCGATTTGCTGTTTTTGTGGCGCTTTTGGTTTAGGAGAACGAATGCGGATACGGATACGGATGTGGCAATGGATATGGGATGCAGTTGATGCGGTTGGCACGAGCGGAGGCTCTGGACTGATTGCAGGCCTCCGTTGCTGCCGCATTTAGTTCCCTCGAGCTGGGGCCCCGGCTTGCTCTCCATCTCTCTCCGTGTTGGAGTTGCCACCGCAGCAGCAGCGCTCTTCTACACTGTAAGAAAAAACTGGAAAACACACACAGAGAACGCCAAAGGAAAGATGGGAATTTTATATAAATTAAAAGAGTACCCAGAGGTATGCTTTAGGCCTCCAATGTAGTCAGTCACATTTTGAAGCATACATTTTGGGCATTTTAATACCCCTGCAGGTTATTATATTTTTTGGATTTAAAACTCATTTTCTAATTTATGGCCAATTTTCGACAATTTTGACGATGTAAGCCCTTACATTAAAAAAAAGATATATGGGTAAATTTTTTTTCCTAAAAATCGAGAACACTTTAAGGGTTTTTGGATCATAACTTGGCTAAAACTCAACCGATTTCAGTCTGGTTTGGTTTTTTCTTCTTGGTTTTTATAGGAGAACCTTTCTGCATTCAAAACTCGATTTCTAAAATTTCGTAAATTTTAAAAAATTTTTCACGATGAAAAAAATGGGAAAAATTATTGACTTAAAAATCGAGAACACCTTAAGGGTTTTTGGATCATAACTTGGCTAAAACTCAACCGATTTCAGTCTGGTTTGGTTTTTTGTTCTTAGTTTTAATGGGAGAACTTTTCTGCATTCAAAACTAGATTTCCTATTTTTGATACATTTTTAAAAATTTTTCAAGATGAAAAAAATGGGAAAAATTATTGACTTAAAAATCGAGAACTCGTTAAGGGTTTTTGGGCCATAACTTGGCTAAAACTCAACCGATTTCAGTCTGGTTTGGTTTTTTCTTCTTGGTTTTTATATGAGAACCTTTCTGCATTCAAAACTCGATTTCTAAAATTTAGTAAATTTTTAACAATTTTTCACGATAAAAAAAATGGGAAAAATTATTGACTTAAAAATCGAGAACACCTTAAGGGTTTTTGGATCATAACCTGGCTAAAACTCAACCGATTTCAGTCTGGTTTGGTTTTTTCTTCTTAGTTTTAATGGGAGAACTTTTCTGCATTCAAAACTAGATTTCCTATTTTTGGTAAATTTTTAAAAATTTTTCACGATGAAAAAAAATGGGATAAATTTTTAGACTAAA
>VNJV01015445.1:0-14473 GCA_008042635.1 Drosophila nikananu | reverse complement strand
ATGACCGAGCTGAGGGTCGACGGACAGACTCCCGTGATAATTATGCCTATGTCATCAGCATAAGCTGTTATCTTTGGGGTCTTCCTTTCGAATCTCTTGATCAGGTCGTCTACCACCAGGAGAGGCGAAAGGACCCCGCCTCGCGGCGTGCCCCTGTGAGCTCCCTTCACCATGGAGGCGGTGCCCCAATCGAATTGTACCCGCCTACAGCTTAGAAGATTTCTTATCCACAAGCTGATGGCTGGGTACGTGTTGGCCGCTTCTAGGCGGTCCATTATAGCGTCTGTGGTCAATGGTATGCGTGCTGGTTGGATGACAAACGTCTTCCCAGATCGTTTCTAATGTATATGTCCAGGAGCTTTTCTAGCGTCTTGAGTACAAAAGAGGTGAGGCTTATCGGCCTGTAATCCTTGGGGCTCACGTGACTTCACTTCCCTGCTTTTGGCAGGAAGACAATCCGAGAAGTCCTCCATTGGATAGGGACATAGCCCGTGCATAAGCAGGCTGCGAATATAGCGTAGAGCCATCGGGTGATCACTTCTTTGGTCACCTGTAACATGGCTGGGAATATTCTATCTAGTCCTTGTGCCTTTATTCCCGCAAAGGAATCTACAGCCCATTGGATTCTCCTAGATGACATTAAATTTGTTGGGAGACTCTCTTCTCCAAGTGCGAGATCTTGGTGCTCGTTGGCATCGGGTATCTCAGTGCATCCTGGGAAGTGAGCATGCATTAGTGCTGTTAGGGTCTCCTCGCTGCCCTCAGTCCACTGTCCGTCATCTCGTCTGAGCTGACTCTGTATGGTGGGTTGCTTCGATAGCAACTTCCGGAGTCTAGCCGTTTCTGGGGCCGTCTCGATATTGGAGCAGAAGTTTCTCTACGAGCTTCTTTGTGCCCTGCGTATTTCCTTCTTGTAATCCCTGAGTAGGGTGTTGTATTCCTCATTGATTACATCATTTTTCGCCTCTTTGGCGATTTTGAAAAATTCTTTGAGGTTATTGCGTAGAAGCGAAAGATTACTGTTCCACCAGGTTGGCTTGGTCCTCTTTCTAGCCCTAGATGTCGGGCATGCTGCGCGTTGCTCATCTAGTAATTCCTTGGACAGGGTCTCTAGGGACTTTTCTATGTCTTCAGCGGTTTTTACTAGGCCCGGGCCAGTCGCGAGTCGTGTTGAGATTGTCTTCCTAAACTTTTCCCAGTTAGTGTTCCGGGGGTTCCTAAAGACAGTTGGTTTGGGAGAGTGGTCGAATTCGTAAAGAAATTGTATGTACTTATGGTCCGAAAAGGATGGTCTTTCAAGGACTCTCCATTCTGAAACCATTGTACTTTGTCCCCTTACGAGTGTTAAGTCTAGCACGTTCGAGGAGGTGGGACCTACGAAGGTATGCTCTTCCCCTACGTTTGCTATGCATAGGTTAGTGGATAGTAAGAAGTCTAAGAGTGTCTTACCTCTGTCGTTTATGTCGGGGCTCCCCCACACGCAGTGATGCGCGTTGGCGTCAGCACGATCAGTTGCTGGTCGTTGGGGCTGGCTTCCACCAGGCTCCTGAGTTCCTCCGGTGGGGCTGCTCTGTCGTGGGCCATGTAGCAGGAAGCTGCCGGGAGGCGCTTCTTCTTGCTTTCAAGCATCACCACAGTCAGGTCATCAGTGCTGTAATGAGACATAAGGTTAGCATGCAGACCCTTCCGTACGAATACGGCGGTTCTGTTTCTGCTTACCGATGGTGAGTAGAACACGTTGTAGTTGGACGATTTCAATCTGGCGACGGCATTGCCCGAGGCAATCCATGGCTCCTGGACCAAAGCGATGTCGACGGACCCTTGCCTGGCAATCCATGGCAATCAGGAGTTCCGCCGACGCGATTTTCCTCTTATGGAGGTTGAGCTGCAGTACCCTTAGGGTCATGGGTACCTGGATCCGCTCGGGACGGGTTGACTATCACTGTCAGGTCACCGTCCTCCTCCTCCTTCGAGACGTCAAGCATCATTTCCTGGGCGGCGTCGACAATGGAGTCCAGACCAAGGTCATTTTCCACCTCGCCTGCCTGCAGGGTGTGCGCGTCCTTTTCCCCCGGGTGGCGCTTTTTTAGGCGCAGGTAGACACTACCCATGCCCCACGCCATCTTCCCGTATCTAGGGTACAGGATGTCCTCCGCCGCCTTGTTGATTTGGAGGACTGCGCACTGTCCCCCCTCTTTGGGTGTCGGGGTCGCAATGTGCAGCACCTTCCAATCTGCGGTTGGAATGTCGGGGTTTTGTCGCTGTAGCAGCTTCAGCGCCCGGTCACCTTGGATGACGATGGGAAAGAGTACCTTCGGTATGGATGGGATTAGCTCCCTATCCACCACCTCCAGCTTGGCCCCCTCCCACAACGCCTCCATCTGGCTAACCCTTCGCCATTAAAGGTGGGCATGGGACCAAGGGAGTCATCCTCCGTCCGTGCAAACAGCGCTTCGACGAGCCTCGTGTGCACCGTCTTCCACCGTTCTTCGGATTGTGACTGGCGATGAAAAATGGGTCACTTACGACAACATCACGCGCAAAAGGTCATGGTCAAAGCTCGGGGAAGCGGCCCAGACGGTGGCCAAGCCCGGATTGTCGGCTAGGAAAGTTTTGCTATGTGTTTGGTGGGATTGGCAAGGAATCATCCATTACGAACTGCTCCCCTATGGCCAAACGCTCAATTCTACCGCGAACAACTGGACCGCTTGAAGGCACCACTTATCCAGAAGAGGCCATCTTTGATAAACAGAGGCCGAATTGTGTTTCATCAGGACAACGCCAGGCCACACACATCTTTGGTGACCCGAAAGAAGCTTCAGGAGCTCGAATGGGAGTTTCTAATGCACCCACCTTATAGTCCGTACCTTGCACCAAGTGATTACCACCTTTTCTTGTCCATGGCGAACGCGCTTAATGGTGAGAAGTTGGATTCAAGAGAGGACTGTGAAAATTTGCTTTCCGAGTTTTTTGCCAATAGGGACGCAGCCTCTTACGAGACGGGTATACTGAAGTTGGCATCTCGTTGGCAACACGTCTACGAACAAAACGGCGCATATTTCAGTTAAATCGGACAGATGTATACAAAGTTATATTCTTTTGAAATTCCAATAAAAAAACGAACGAACTTTTTACTTGACCTGATATTATGGCTTAACACGGAGGTTGTTCGGCCAATCTTAACATATGGAGCCCTAGTATGGTGGCCAGCCCTAACTAGGGCCTATAACATTATAAAATTAACGAGGATACAGAGAGCAGCGTGTGCTGGTGTGACGGGGGCAATGCGATCATGCCTCGCAGCAGCACTAAGTGCTATCCTGGACATAATGCCGATAGAACTGTTCCTAAAGGCCGTGCAGAGCGCAGTAAGACTGAAAGCAAGTAACTGCTAGAGGGAATACGGCGTAGGCCTTGGCAAGATACTGGAAGGAGTCAAGACAGATAAAAACGCACAAATGGACTACATGACTACGGAGATAAACTTCGGAAATGGCTACACGACCACATTCCCAACAAGGGAAGACAGGAGAAGGGAGAGAGTAACCGGGGCAGAGGAGGCATCCCTCTACACCGATGGCTCCAGAATGAGCTGCAGCGTGGAGGCTGGGATCTACGCTGAGCAATGGGGGATCGAGGAGTCCTTCACTCTCTCAGACTCAGCGACGGTCTTTCAGGCTGAGGTACTCGCCTTAACGGAAGCAGCCAAGCTTTCGATACGGCGAGAACTTAGCGACACCAAAGTACGGTTTTACTCTGGTAGCCAAGCGGCTATAAGATCCCTAGCGGCCATAAAAACAAATTCACGGATGGTGGCAGAATGCAAGAAGGCCCTTAATAGCCTTGCAGAAAGTAACCTGGGTACCGGGACATTGCGACATCCCAGGGAACGAGACAGCGGACAAACTAGCCCGAGCAGGTTCGCAAGGGCAAGACATCAACGTTTCGGTCCAGACAAGGATCCATGACCATTTCAAGCGAACAACCAACAAGGAATGGTCAAGCAAGAACGAACATAAGAGATCAAAGAAATGTTGGCCGACATACGACAAGAATCGAACCAGTGAGCTGCTATCCAACAGCAAGAGGGATATCAGAAGACTTACAGCAGTTGCAACAGGTCATTGGGCGATCGGAACGCACGCAATGAAGATGGGACTGCCACACAACGCTAGCAGCAGAAGCTGCAAAGTAATTACGGAACAAGAGACGCCAGAGCACCTGCTCTGTTTCTGTCCGGCCCTGAATCGCATCAGAATACGTCACTTTGGTGCCTACCAGCTGAAGTCGCTAGAATGCATAGGAAAGCTGAAGGTCTCAGCAATCCTAGGCTTCCTCAGCGACTCAGGTTGGTACTAAAGCGCAACTACGACCACAACAGGACAACAGAGGGAGTGGATCAAAAAGGAGCCCAGCTCTTATTGGAGGCTCCAGAAAGGGGCCTCACCACTACCCTTGTGCATTATTATTGGAGGATAGAATTTCAGCACAGAGGATCGCCCCACTCTCATGGAATGTTCTGGTTTTCTGGCGCTCTAAAGCTGGAAGGACCAGAAAATTCCGATGAAGTTGTCAGTTTCTGGGGAAGATCCTGAATTGCAAGAGGTAATTCACTCTCAGCGGCATAAGCACACTTCTTCGTGTTTAAGAGAACAGCGGGGACAGGAATTCTGCAGGTTCCAAATGCCATACCTTCCAATGCCGAAAACTATGGTTTTGTTCCCGTTACAAGACAACAAAGCCAATGCTTAACATTATAAAGCAATGTTTAACAAAATTAAAGAGCTTTTAAAGTCCAGTTCTGATGAAGAAGCAGTCTTTTTGCCAATTTTGAATACTTCCTTACCCACCTCGAAATAACTCTTGAAGAGTTTAAGTTCGCCATCCGTTCAAGCTTAAAAAAGCCTCCGATATTTTTCCGCCGCAAATTTTCGGATAGGTTGATAAATGCCTATAATAGGGATATCCTAGGCCTGCATAGGGCAAATATGGATATACCATTTATCTTAGAAGCGTTCGCCTGTTGTAGTTATATAATTAACTACATAAATAAATCCAATCGGGGGGTGTCGCAACTGCTTCGAGATGCCATGACTGACCGTGGAAACATTTCAGTCAAAAGAAAATTGCAGCATCTCGGCAGCAAGTTTATTAATGCCATGGAAATATCAGCCCAAAAAGCAGCGTACAACATTTTAGGTTTGCATATGTCTGAGGCAAGTAAAGGGAATATTTTTGTAAACACTTGCCATCCAGATAAAAGGGTTTGGATAGTGAGGTCCAACAGAGAATTGGAGCAGCTTCTTGGGAACACAACCGATATTTTTGAGCAAAACCTGCTTGATCGGTACATGCAAAGGCATGCAAACTTGGAGTTGATGTGCCTTGCTGAATTTGCAGCTTGGTACAAATTTTCAAAGACAAACGCACGATCTGATCCGATCATGGCGAAGTGAAGAGACTGAACTTATTTCGAATGACAATGAAATGACATTCAGAAATAATTATGAAATCATTAAACGCAACCAAGAGCAATACGATGTGTTTGACGATATGGAGTTAGAGAGAATTTCTCAAGATTTGCAAAGTTTTGACAGAGAAGATAATGCCCCTCTTCCTCAGGAACCGGCTTCTCAATATTTTAATGAAGAACGTCGGACAAAACGTAAATTTACTCCAAGATGACAATGCAGTAAATAACCATGAAGATGGCGAACTTCAAGTTATTAGACTTCCCCCGTTGGTATCCGATGAAAGCATTTGATCGCTTTCCAGGTCGCTTAACTTTAAGCAGAGCCAGTATTATGCCCACGTAAAGCATAATATAGCAGCAAAAAAAAATTTTTTTAAATATGTTGGCGGAGGGGCTGAAGTAGGCAAAAGCAGCCTGATTTCAACGATATATCAGTCTATAACATGGCGAGCTAATAAGCTACCGGGAGCAACTGATTCAGCAAAGATCTTACTTTGTGCTCCAACTGGAAAAGCCGCTTTTGGAATTGGAGGACTTACACTTCATTCCGTTTTCTCTCTTCCAGTCAACCAAACATCAGGTCCTTTAAGGCCGTTAAATAACGACTCCTTAATAATAATGCATTGTACGCTAATTGACCTCCAATTAATAAAAGTCTCGATGGTTGGATCTAAAACGCTTGGATATTTAGATCAACAACTTTGACAACTTTGTAGAAGCCAGGACTTAATTTTTGGGGGAAAGTCAATTATAGTGTTTGGAGATCTGAAGCAGCTTAGCCCTGTAGGAGATCGGTGGATATTCTTAGAAAATGTATCCAATCCATATAATATTCTGGCAGGCACTAACCTCTGGAGTAGTTTTAGGTTTTTTGAGTTGACCGAAATATTAGGGCAACGCGACGATCATGCATTTGCTTTGGCCTTGAATAACATGTCTGAAGCAAACATGACAGATGTGGATGTGGAGCTTTTTATGCAAAGTGTTGTCCCACCATCTGAAGTTCCCGATGACGCTATTCACTTATTTTCTTCCAATGATGAGGTTAACCAGTACAACACCTTAAGGGGGGAACTCTTTATTGTCTCAATCGACAGGTATAAGGTCTAAGAAATCAGTAAAAAAGATTCAAAAGCCTATTGTCAAAATTGTGGAAGTTATGCCATTTCATAGTGGTTGTCGCCCATGCGGCGAAGCTCACTGAGCAAACTTTAAACGGCGTTTTGTCACAACCATGTCTTTCAACTCGCCTTACACGATTACAAGAAAAGTTGTTAACCGATTTTCTTCATCCAGCCCTTATTTTAAAAAGCATAAAAAAAAAGTAAAAAAAAAAAATTTTTTTTAAACCCTTTTTGACTCGAAAATGTTCGCAAAAAAATACATTTTTTCTTTGTAACACTGATTTTTATAGTAAATGTTCGAATTTTGCAAAGATTGTAGTCTATCCTGTAAAACAAACCCTCTCGAGTAAAAAAATGTTTGGTTTAATATTTTCAGATGAAAATTACGACCAGAATCGTGTTTGCCAATTTCGATGTCAGCGGCAACACGTCTTACGGGATCGACCATAACTGCTTAATTTTTTTTTATACTCTTGCAGGGTATTATATAGTATAGTCAGGTATAGGTATAGTCAGAAGTTTGCAACGCAGTGAAGGAGACATCTCCGACCCTATAAAGTATATATATTCTTGATCAGCATCAACAGCCGAGTCGATCTAGCCATGTCCGTCTGTCTGTCTGTCTGTCCGTCCGTTTCTACGCAAACTAGTCCCTCTGTTTTAAAGCTATCTGGATGAAACTTTGCAGATATGCTCTCACTGCTATATATGTCGGAACGAGCCGGATCGGACGACTATATCATATAGCTATATAGGAAAGATCGGTAAATTTTAATGAAAAAAATTATAACTTAGCCAATTTTTACAATATTAAATAAAATTTTAGATATGGCCATTTTGTATTATTCTTGAATTTCAGTTTTATCAAAATCGGACAACTATATCATATAGCTGTCATAGGACCGATCAGAAAATTTTGATGAAAAAATCTAACTAAGCCAATTTTTCACATATTTTCATAAAATTTGAGACATAGACTCTTTGTATTATTCCAGAATTTCGGTTTTAATCGGTTTAGTTTGTTCGCAACATTTTTCGCTCGCAACATTTCTCGCTCGCAACATTTTTCTATTGCAACATTTATCTTATGCCAGTACCCGAAAAAACGAAAAAGTCAGAAGATTTTTCTTCTTCTTCTTACTTACTGCAGGGGTATTTAAACTTCGGCATGCCGAAGTTAGCTTCCTTTCTTGTTTTTCATAATATTAAAAACTTTTTTGTTTCTTTAAACTTATGTCTAAATATAAATAATAACAATTTGTATGTGGGCCGTTTTATTTCTCCACAAAAAAGTACTTTTTTTCGGATTCAAGGGGTAGTTCCCCCCTTAAAGCTGGCTCAAATTGGCACATAAGAGTACATTTCTACTGCCATAGATACTGTTAAATCAGCTAATATGTCAGCTAGAAACAAAGAAATTACAAAATTTGGAGCTACAAATGTCCAAGCGGAGCTAGAAAGCATGAGAAAGGCCTTGACTACGAAATATGATTTTGTATCAGCGGGGATCATACCATATTAGTTTATTACCACAATGTCGAGTCTCTTCGAGCAGACATTGACAATGACAAAATGATTCGTTCTGCGAACTTCTTATGTTTTGTTGAAACCTGGACTCTTCCCCAGAAAGAGTACAATTTAAGTGATTTCGACATTATAGAAGGATTGATAGTAATAGTAGTAGTAATGATAGTAGTTTCGAATGTTTTGGTAAAAACGGAATACTTATTTATTCTAAGCAGAGTATTTCGAAAAATGTGGCATTTCCTATTAAGACAAAGAAATCGCACAGCACCAGAGGAACCTATCAATCGATTGTGTTAAAATACCATGACACATCACTTATAGTCGTTTATTGGAGTCCAGGATTTCCGTTAGCAAGATTTCGAAATGAAATTAAAGCTGACGTTGAAAAACTACGCAGAATGGGTGGTAATAAAGTGGTAATCTTAGGAGATTTTAATATGTGCAGATCATGCTGTTTTGGAGGAAAATTTGAATGGATATAATCTTTTCTCAAAGTACAATTCTCCAAAAACAAAACAACTAACACAATCCGATTGGATATTTTCTGACACTCGGATTCCAGAAGCTTTTGCCCTTACATATCAAACCACTTACAGTCATCATGACGGTATTTTCTTTAAATATAACTTGTAAGTTCGTTCATTTCAGACATTTATTTTATCAACGTTATAGGTGGGATATAGGTCTTATTTAGTTTTAGTTCCCCCTCACGGAGTGAGACCTTGTCGTGGGGTGGGGGCTTAGTACCTGTATTTCGAACAAAAAATATTACTGAACTAACCGCAATCCTTAAATATACAAAATATTGAATACTCGGCCGCACTGTTCATAGAGCGTGCTCGCCCGCTCCCCGCTCTTCAGCCATCATCGGACGGTTCTCGACACTCTACCGCCGCTCCTCGGCACTCTTTTTGGAAACGCTCGCCCGCTCTCCGCTCCGCTTTGATCTTCGGGTAAAAATCCGAACTCCGTTGGCGGCCGCCGTCGATCTCCCGCTCTCGCTTCAGCGGAGTAAAGCGGGCGGGAGCACGGCTCTATGCTTAAGCTTAGATTAGTCTTATGTATGCAGCGAAATAAAGATGATGCACCCCGATTGAGCCCACGACGCCCCTGCATTTTCTACTTCTTCATCTTCGCCTAAGCCGTGAGAATTTTACACAACCTTCCCAAGACATCTTTAGCGGAAGGACGCCTCCCTACAAACAAAGGTCAAAATCACAAAAATGCTAAAAAATTACACGAAAAAAAAGTTACCAGGGCAACTTTGGAAATTCAAAATTTTGTTTATGCCATAATTTGCCGTTAATTATTCGTGAAAAAATAAAATTTCCGCTCAATTAAAAATTTATATTTTTTAAATGAGTGACCTAGTAGATATTGTTTATCTGGTCGAGAATAGCACAAAACCATGTTTGAAAATTTTCTAATACCCTCAAAATCTTGATTTATTGTTAAAAACCCGTTTTTCGGTTCTTTTTCGCATTGAAAAATTCCTACTAGAATACTACATAACTATGATATTAATAAATGAGAAATTCCAAAGAAGTATAAAAATCAGAATTAGGAGCGAGGCATACCAGCAGAGACTGCGACAGTCACTGCGAGATAGCTGTTTCTTCTTTCTATTTCAATCTGTATTGCCGTGCAAGTCTATGCATCACCATTACACTTCTCGTCTCTGCGAGACTGCTGTTATCCTGCGGTCAACAGTTCCTTTCTTGGGACACTGACGCACATTCTCTGATGCCGTCCACCTACTGTTTCTCATCTCAATACACATCATCACTGGAATTATTTATCTAATTAATTAAATAGTTTACTTATTACTTCTGATTTTAAATCAAATCGATCTCCGCCAATAACTTTGTTCCCTTTGATACCCAATAGATCAACTATACCATCCTCTTCATTTACTTGTAGCACACCAAAGGGAATAGTCTCTTTCCCTATCAGTATCATTAAAGCACTAAAACTTTTACCTTGATCTGCAGGACAATCCAAGTCCAACCGAACATCTGGCACCAAAACCAAGCTCAGATACTCCAGTGATTATAAAACTCAGACCAAAACTTGCAGATGGCTTCTACTAATACTAGCAAACAAATTATTTTCCAGCAACTCCACTAGATAATTTATCCTTTTCCAAAGAATCACTTGGCGCCCTAGTCTCGAGAAAATAAACAAATTGAAAGGGCTAATTTCATTTGCTAGAACAAGCCTTTAGGCTCAAGAAACCGACTCAAGTCTACACACGTTTGGGCGATCCTTCATTCCAGACTCGCCGCTGCCGTCATAACAAACCTTCCGGAACATGTCGAAGCACCTGCACGAATTTTATCACTTTCACTTGCTCATGTTTTGCATGTTCAACCCAGCCATGTACTGAGCAAAGCAAAGGCTCATGTGGCAAAGGTAATCCCACTTCTGATGTCGGGAGCGAGTATTTTAATTCCATCTTTTATAACTTCACGCTGCAGTACAGCGAGTTCCGTTTCCGATCGTTACCCAAACTAGCCTAACTCTCCTCTTCTCCTCTCCTTCGACTCAACACTCGTTTCAGTTTTCTCACTCAAGATGCTATGCCTCGCGCCTAAATTCTGAAACTTGTACTTCCCCGGAATTTCTCACCGACATTTGCTGCTATGCCTCAGACCAAAACAGAAAAGTGTTTTTACCCGGAATTGTCTCCGAATTGTCGTGTTGGAATTTTTAGTATTATTTTTTAACTTTTCACTTTTTTTTTGCCCCGAGAAAACGCCACTGTAAACTTTTGTTTATTTATTTATAAATTTGTCGATTTCTCAACCACAACATTTATTTTTCTCCAAACAATTGTGTAGTTGTTTTAAACAATAAGGACTCTTTTGTGCTTCGTTTAGCTGCAAGTGTAACTTTGGTTTGCTTTAAGGAGCTGGTCTTTCTCCGAGTCCCTTACCAAATAGGGGGAAACTGCAGAGTTGATCGAAGGCTCGATTGGCCAAAATTAAAGGATCCAACTAAAAAGACCTTCCTCTTTTGAGTTAATATTTCAAACTGAATTTATTTTCTTTAAGTCTTAGCTTAGGTAGCTAACATGAGATTTACATATTCTAATCTTATCTTTAACTAGACCAATGCAGTGGACATATGTTTCTCATACATGGGAAAAGATCTTATGTGCAGGAATTTTCCACTGCACCGCTTGCATCTTTAAAAGATTAATCCACGCAGGAGTTCGTTGTATACTCCCAGATATCTATATCTAACGCTCAAGCGTTGTGTATTTGTAGATATGCATATGCAGACAAATGTTTGACAACACATTGCTGAAGCGGTTCATTAGTTGCACATAAATGTCTTATATATTCGTGTATAAGAGGCATTATAAACAAAACAATCGACTTGACCTACTAATCTCTTATAAAATCTGACGTTATTTTAAATGATTTCTATTCGTCTGTCGTTATTGACCCGAAATATACTTTGCGAAAGATGGCTTGAAATTGTTCGACTGTGAGGGACCATACTCGTTCCCCACAAATATTTGTAAATATATAAGTAGGTTAGGATTTTGTAAATATATATATGGGTTAGGATTTTGTAAATATATAAGTAGGTTAGGATTTTGTAACTATATAAGTAGGTTAGGATTTTGTAAATATATAAGTAGGTTAGGATTTTGTAAATATATATGTAGGTTAGGATTTTGTAAATATGTAAGTGGGTTAGCATTTTGTAAATATATAAGTAGGTTAGGATTTTGTAGACATGTACATAGGTACGATAGGACTTAGCGTAGGGAATTAGAATAATTTGTAGCCAAGTAGAATAGGGTCATAGTTGTAATTTGTAGTGTTAAGTATAGATTAGGAGGCCCAGAAGAGCCAACACAATCGGCAGAGCCCACGGCGGCAGAGCCAATACACTCGGCAGAGCCCACGGCGGCAGAGCCAACACAATCGGCAGAGCCAACACACTCGGCAGAGCCCACGGCGGCAGAGCCAACACACTCGGCAGAGCCCACGGCGGCAGAGCCAAAACTCTCGGCAGAGCCCACGGTGGAAGAGCCAACACACGGGGACACAGCCAACACACGGCGGCAGAGCCAATACATGGCGGCAGAGCCCACCACCGATCGAGCCCACCTCGGCAGAGCCGAAGGCAAAGGGGCAGGTACAGCGAGGCGAGCCGAAGCTTGACGCCGCCACGTAAGCAGATAAGGCTTCGTGTCGGCCGAAGGCGACAACGCTCGGCCAGCAGAGGAGATCGTCAGCAGAGACATGGACCAGCACAGCGAGGCGAGCCGAAGCTCGACGCCGCCACGTAAGCAGATAAGGCTTCGTGTCGGTCGAAGGCGACAACGCTCGGCCAGCAGAGGAGATCGTCAGCAGAGACATGGACCAGCACAGCGAGGCGAGCCGAAGCTCGACGCCGCCACGTAAGCAGATAAGGCTTCGTGTCGGCCGAAGGCGACAACGCTCGGCCAGCAGATCGGCGGCAGAGAAGGCTTGCTGGGCGCAACGCTGTCCGTCGATCAGAGAGAAGCTAGAAGGAAGCCGAAGTAACCAGTCGTACTTTACAAGGAGGAAGAGGACGACAACGCCCAGGAACAGTGGCGGACACAGGGTCCTGCCCGCAGGGTTCCACCTGCAGGAGGACCACGGACTGGGCGGTGACCCGCTAATCCTGTGCGGTGACCACCGCCCATGAAAAAGCAGACGGGTGAGCCGGGCCTCGGGCCAAATCCTCGCCGGAAACCTGCGTTATTAGGGACCAAAGTTAGGGACAAAGAATAGGGCCTAAAAATATCAATAAAACACCTAAACTGCATCAACCTCCAGAGTACTTCATTTCCTCCACCCATGCCGACTTTCCTCCTGATCTCGCCATGGGAACGGCCCCGCGATTACGCAGCCGTCTCTCCTGGTGGGAATTCTCCCCCCCCCCCCTGACCCCACATTGGGAACGGCCCCGCGATTACCCAGCCGTCTCCCATGGCGGGAACCCTTTCTCCTGATCCCGCCTTGGGAACGGCCCCGCGATTACGCAGCCGTCTCTCCTGGCGGGAATCCTTTCTCCTGATCCCGCCTTGGGAACGGCCCCGCGATTACGCAGCCGTCTCTCCTGGCGGGAATCCTTCCCTCTCGGTCCTCGCCGTTCCCCACGGTAAGGCCCCGTCTCGCGGGACGAGCCCCGTTGTGACTCTCCAGTCCCTTACAGTTTTTCCCAGCTCCATGTACATTCAAAATCCTGGCCAGCAGGCCCCCCTTTTATTCTGCCTGTCTCACAAATAAATGTTTCTGTGGAGGATCCTGGCCTGGCTGAGTATTTATCCTGGCCCGTGATTAGCATCCTTACACGACCATATTACGATATTTATAAAAAAATCGATACGTTCTTCCCTTGCTACTATAATATGGAATGAGAAAATGTTTGGTTTTTTGTTCCAAATCAAAAATTGTAGAAGCTAGGTTTCCTGCCGTGGACCCATTTGAGAAAAATCACGCCAGAGAAGAACTGCTGCGCAGTCGCCATTTTTTGTTTGAATTGCTTGAAATATATGTTTTCTGTAGTTCAAACAAAAAATATTTAAAATACTTTATACCGAATTTCAATAAGCCCATTTTGTTAAGCTACAGAAATTGTAAAAATATGCCTTTTTTGTTCTCTACAGTGGTGTAGCCCATAAGTTGACTTTAAAAGTACACAAAAACATATAACATACACAAGGAGACACCTCCGATGTCTCCAAGCGAACCTCCACCACGCAAAGGCCGCGTCTGATGTACTTTGCGAGAGGTTCGCTACAATGGACATAGCGTTCATCCAGGAGCCCTGGATAAATGCAGGACGTGTCCTGGGGCTTAGCACCCCATCCGGTAAGTTGCTGTATGCAAATCTCTCTGTAGTATAAATATGTTGTCCGTTGTCTCAAACTGGCACGTTGCAAGTGAGATCACTATGTCAGATCACCAACACATTAGATTTGACATAGGATGCGCCTTGCAATGTAGCCTAGTCACTAGAAATCCCAGGAAAACCAACTGGGATCACTTCTGTTTTGAACTTGAGCAATCCAGAGACTGCTCGACCCGTCCGATAACATCCATAGACGAGTTAGAGCGTGAAGCTACTGTACTTCATACAGACATTGAAGTAGCATACCACGCCAGTTGCGACCAAAAGGTACGCAAGACCGGAAGGGCTGTTCCCTGGTGGAACAAAAGCCTTGACGATCTCAAAAAGACTGCGCGTAGGCTCTTCAATAAGGCAAAGAGTGGGAGGGCCTCTTGGGACTCCTACACATCTGCTTTAACGCTCTACAACAAAGAGCTGAGGAGATCAAAACGGGCTACTTGGCGCCAACACT